>SNQJ01S0087751.1:3468-27656 GCA_010110895.2 Picea sitchensis
TTTTTTTTTTCCATTTTTACCTCAAAATTTCTTTAATGGAGTGGATTTGTATCTCCTCTTACCACTAGAAACGTGCTTTGTTCACTTCTTCAAATAGTTATACCTAACGTGCTTTGTTGACTTCATCATGTACAAGGGATTGAGTATTTTGACCTGGGAGCTTATATAGTCTCCCATCACAAATTCCAATAACTCTAGCATCATCTATACTAGAGCCCTTGGGACATACAAGTACTTCCCCATCAACAAATGCTATTCTATCTCCTTTATCTTCTAGACAAGAAATGGAGACCAAATTCTTCTTCAAACTAGGTACATATAGAACATTACTGAGATGAACATTGTTACTTGATTCCAACTCAATAGATGCTTTCCCGATTCCTTTGACTGCATACGAGTTGTTGTCTCCAAGTTATACTCTATGAGAAATCCTTTTCTCCCTCATACTTAAGAGATTGACACACTCACCTGTCACATGTTTAGAAGCTCCACTACCAATCAATCACATATCATCATTATCTTCAATAGATCCTGCAAGGGAAGAGAAGTAGAATAAATTTGTATCTTCATGCTTCATTTACTTTGAAGGTTCCTAATCATGTTCACATTGGCAGTTGAAGCATGATGTCTTCCTTTCATCTTCTATGTCGATTTAGGGCAATCATATTTGTAGTGGCCAAATTTATGGCAACCAAAACATTGGAATTTTGACATGTCTCTTTTCCCTTGATGATTAGGTCTCCTTCTTGATTTCTTGTTTTGAAATCCAAACTTCTTCTTGCTTCCATTCTTCTTGAATCTTGTTGCATAAGCTTGAGCATCTTCTTCTTTATGAATTCTTTCCTTTGATGTGATCCTTGATTCTTCTTGAGTGCAATAGGTCCATAACTGTTCAAAGATAGGAACGTTCTTTCTTGTGTTCATACTTGAAGAAAATGCATCCCATGATCTAGATAGACCATTGAGAGAAATAATCACGATCTCTTTATTAGGAACAACTTCATTGATAGCTTGGATTTGATCTCTTAGTTGGGAGATCCTCACAAAATATGAAGATATAGTATCGTCCTTCGTTATTATGCTATCACGAAACTCATTCTTCAAGCTCATCACTTGACCAACATTCTTGACTGTAAATAGATTGGTTAGGGAATCATACGTTTTCTTTGACGTATCCATATTTGATATGTAAGGAATAAAATGGTATCTAATAGAGTCTACAATGATACTCATGGAATTGATGTCATTTTCCTTGAACGTTTCCTTTTCCGCTTTGTTTTGAGGTTCCTTTTCTTTTTTTTCATCATTCTATGGTTCCACAATATTTCCTTTCACAATGCCCAAAACTTTGTTCTTGGAAAGGATAAGATCAATCCTTGTCTTCCATGCTGTGAAGTTAGAAGCTCCTTCTAGCTTGTTTTTTTTATTTCATAGTCTAAATCATTGTTATAGAATTTCAAGAGAAGAAAGGTTTCTTGAAGATAGGTCTTCTTAGATGGTGATCTATGGATCTCTTTTTTACCGTCGCTCTGATACCATGTTGATTTTGCTAGTGCAATAGATAATAGCACAATATTTCTAAAAACTGATAATTACTTGTAATGATGTTGTTTTTCACTTTTCAATTTATCATTAAGAACTTATAGTTTAGAAATTCAACATCCATATAAATGTTGTAGAATAATAGTAGAGATCACAAAGAGAAAACAATATTTACTAGGAGATGTGAATTGCTTGAGTTACAAATGAGCCAAATTGGCTCCTTATTTATACTAAACTGACCTCCCCAACAGACACGACTTTTCATTTTTCACTTTTCACATTATGAAGACCGACCATAGTTACAAAATTCAACATTTCGTACTAATGGAGGATGATTCATTAGATTATGGTTATGATGGAGAGGGATCATAGGACATTTTCATTACGGATGAAGAGTTTTTCAGCATACAACATTTAAAGAAGGTCATCGACTTGGTGACACTTGAATTGTCAAAGCCACCTTTGAAACTTAATCCCGAGGCCTCTCGACCTTCCTAGGTCCCTCTTTCAATGAGGCAAGTATTCTCCCTCCCTCATTAATTTTTTTTTTCTTTCAAGTGGTTTTGTGACAAAGGAAAAAGTGGCGGGCCTCAAAGGTTCTTCTCCTACTTCAGATTTGCATGCAGAAAGTTTGGAGAAGAATGCCCCCCCCTATATATTTCTATGAAGACGAAATTAATTCTTACTTGTTCATTGGACAAAACACTAGGAGTCTCAAAAAATATAGGTTTTGGAAGGTCCGTACGGAATGAAGAAGAATGGTCATCGGGGATTACATTGGTGTAGGCGATATCTCTAGGATGCTTGGAAAAAATAACCGTAGGTCATTTTTGTGGGAAAATTGTTTCCCCACCAACGATCAAAGGTTAGTTGGAAAGAAACTGGAAACCAATGTTGGGTTATTTACCAACTTTTCATATTTTTGCCAAAGGTTGGCTCTGTTTTCAATTTTTCTCTAATGAGCATACACTGGAGATTTTTAACCGCTCTTGGGGTTGGGAACCTTCAGACCTAGTATTGAAAGAGTGGTCAATCTCTTTCAATATAGCACATGATTTCTTATCCCCCATCAAAATTTGGGCCATTTTACCAAACCTTCTATTGATATTTTGGAGATAAGATATTTTTCAAGCAATTGGGAACAGTATCGTTGTTTTTCTGGGTCTTGAACCAGTATGGGACACCAAAATTGACCAGCATTGTCCCTGTTTTAAAATCAAAGTCGAACTATGTGAGAGGCTTCACAATGAAATTGAGTTAGTTTGAGGTGACTTCTCGGTTTGTTAGATGATAAATTATTGGCGTATACCATTCTGGTGTTTCGGTTGTCATGTCATTAAACATTTGCAGGCGTAGTCAAATCGACCTCCAGCTCATTTTCCTTTGTTTTCAAAATTTTGGAAAAGAAAATATGACATGACATATTCGGTTTTGGCCTTGATAGCAAGAAAAACATGCACGACCTCTAAGATCCAAAAAATTCCATATCTCAGTTCTTGAGGAGGAAACATGGAAAAGGAATCAACAATCCATTTGGTTAAGGCTCTTAGTTTTAAATCTCCTGGTTTTTATAATAATGAGGTTTCCCAAGCCAAAAGGTCACTCATTTTGTCAGAGTAGGCACACTCCCCTCCTTCCCCTCTTATCTTGTCTCCTTCTAATTGTTGTGTTGTTTCCCCTCCCACAAAATCGCCCGTAAATCTCTCTGAAAGGGATGAAATGATCCTTGACATGGTTTTTTCCATTATAAGTCAACTTCTCGACTGCTCTTCTTGTCCATCCTCTCTGTCCCACTAGTTGAGTCAATACGTAGTGAAGTCAGACTACTTATTACGTTCTAAAGTTACATTTGCTTTATTGATCGAGGAGACAGGTGGTTTAGCACAGGACCCAGCTCCCAGGAGTCATGTTGGGAGGAAGTAGAAACTCTCCTTAGCTCAGTCTCAAGCAGCCAAAGAAATTTGAAGTGGAAAACAATCAACTATTATTGGGGCCCTTAGAGCAGGTAAATCCCTCCGTAAGGTTCTCAAATGAAATTTCTTTCTTTAAATGCACGTGGAGTAGGGTGTGCTCCCAAGATGCAAGCCCTCAAGAATTTGTTTTTAGTGGTAAATCATGATGTCTTATTGATCCAAGAGACAATGTGCATTGGTTTTAAAGCGAAGGAGACTTTCAGGCCATGGATGAAAGGATGGGTTTTCTTTTCTTGTGATGTTGATGGTTTATCAGGTGGTATTTTAACAGCTTGTAGTCCCAATATAAAGGTGTTAAAATTGGTTTTCCTCCATTCTTGCATTATGTTACAAGCAATGGATTGCTAGCAAAATTCATTTTTCAAAATTTGCAATGTTTATAGTCCTTATGTTAACAGATTCCCTTTTTTGGATAGTCTTAGTGATTTGAAATAGTTTAATCCTGGGAGGGGATTTAAATTTAATGTTATCGATGGCCGAAATTTGGGGCCAAAATCCCCATCAAGATCCATTGGAAACATACTTCTCCAATTGGTTGGAGAAGCACAACCTTATTAATTTGACTTTGAAGAAGCTTTCCCATATATGGTGCAATAGAAGGAAAGGGAATAGTATGGTTGCAAAAAGGATACATTGGTTTTTTATTTCTAATACTTTGATTGAGAATCAATGGGTCTTTTCTTCAAGAGTGGAAGTCGGGGGTGTCTCAGACCACTTTCCAATTTTCCTAGATATTTCCAAAATAGGTTCACATAGATATTTTCCTTTAAATTTTAACCACGAGTGGTTAAAAGAAGAATACTTTATTAAGTTGGTTAAATAATCTTGGACTCTGATAACAGAAGGGGAAGGTCAATCCTCCATTCAACAATTCGCTTTAAATTTGGGAAACATTAAAAAAAAAAGACAATTGTGTAGGCTAAAGAGTTTCGGAAAAAGCAATTGGTTGAAATTGTGGAGTTGGAAGCAAATCTGAGTCTTATAATAGAAATGGAAGTTGGTTCATTATCAGAGGAGGAAAATGCTCTGGTGAAGGAAATTTCCATCGAAAAATAAGAGTTTCTAAGGAAAGAGGAGTCCTTATGGCAACAAAAAATCAGTGTCGTGTGGATCCAGGAAGGCAACATTCATACTATATTATTTCATAAATTCACAAGCTACCATAGAATGTTTAAATCCATTGTGAAAATTAAAGACCCCAACAAGGAGATGACCTCAGGTTACAATAAGGTAGAATAAGATGGAAAATATTTCTTCTCCAATCTGTTTAAACAGCATCTGGGTTGTCCTATAGCCAATATTTTAAAGGTCATTTCCCTCTTCCCATCACAAATATTTCCAAAAATGAATCTTGATCTTCAGAATGAGATCACAGGGAATGGATTTTTTAATAATTTATCGTATTTCCAAATATGCAAAAGCTCGAGCCCTGATGGCTTCATGGTGGAATTTTACTTAGGATTGTACGAGCTTTTGAAGGGGGACCTCCTCAAGGTGGTCAATGAGTCCAAAATGTTGGGGAAGGTGGGGAGTCCCTTGAATACAAATCATATTTATCTCATTCCAAATTCCTCTTCCCCTTCTTCCTTCGAATATTTCACGCCCATTTTTTGTTGCAACCTTATTTATAAGCTTATAGACAAGATATTAGCTAATAGATTGAAGTCGATCTTCAATAATTTCATTTATGAGGAACAATTCAACTTTCTGTTTAATCATCAAAACCATGACATTGTGTCCTTAATAAAATAATCCCTTCATTCCATTAAGAAGAAAAAAATCCCTTCCTTTATACTAAAACTATACCTTTCAAAAGCCTACGACAGGGTCAATTGGACTTTCATAAGATTAGTTCTGATTCAATTGGGAATGAACCTTGAATCTGTAAATTGGATTATGGGTTCCTTAGAATCCTCTTCCTTCATTGTCCTTATCAATGGGTATTCCTCCCTTTTTTTTAGCCTCTAGAGGCCTTAGGAAAGGGTGCTCTCTTTCCCCTTTTTTGTTCTTTCTCATGGCAGAAGGATTAAGTCAGATGATTAAAAGGGCAAGAAGTGAAGGTCTCCTAAAAGGAATCGGGATTACAAACTCATAAATTTTGTCCCATCTTCTCTTTGTTGATGATGTAATTCTTTTTGGTGCAAGCACAAGATCAAAGATATAAGATATAAAGAATATTGTATAGCTTTTCTGTTGAGCCACATGAATGTAAGTGAACACTGGAAATTATTCGATTCTAGTCAATGGGCTATAGGAAGAGATCACTATCAAGATGCAAGGAATTATTCCATTCAAGAAAAGCGGCCTTGACGATGTGATCAAGTATTTGGGTTTCATCTTGATTCCAAATGAGTATTCTTTCAGGGACTGGATTTGGCTTTATGTTAAAATCCAAAAAAGAATAGGTATTTGGGGACATCGATGGTTGTCAAGAGGTTGTTGGTTGGTTTTATTGAACTTGGTGCTCAACAACATTTCATTATACTGGGCAGCTATTGCAAAAAACCAAAAATTAATAATACACAAAATTAGTAAACTCTGCTTTCATTTCTCATGCGTAGGAAATTCAGAGAAGCGTCAAGTCCCTCTAGTCAAATGGTCTTTCTTGGCCATGCAAAAAGAATTGGGTGGTTGGGGAATCAAGAACCTGGTGTGGTTTTGTGAAGATTTGGTGGCCAAAAGTATTTGGAGTTTGTTACACAATAACATGCTATGGGGTAGATTCATGTCATCCAAGTATTTCCATGGAATAACTACAATTAAGTGGATCAAATATCTTGCAAAAATATCTCAAAATGGGTTGATTTGTTGGAAGGCCTTTGTTGAGGCATTCCCATTAATTGGTAAACATATTGCTTGGGTAATGGGTAACGGGAAGCATGTTATAATTGGGGTTGATCCTTGGGAGGTTTCAAGGGACAATTATAAACTTCTGGAACATAAATATCCACCTGCCGCGGCAATGGAATCTTCGCGCTAATAGATGTGGTCCTCGTAATATTGGATTGAGAAGGATGCACAGAATGGAAACTTGTTCACATGTTGGAGTTAGAAGGTGAGAATGCATAAAAATGGAGGGATTTTGTTTTTGCTCTTAATTAAAATTTCATATTGCTCAAGGAGGAAGAAGAAGATTCATTGTATTGGCTAGGTAATGACAAGACTGGGGTTTATACAGTTAAGCATGGGTATTTGGTTTTAGCTGGAGAAGATTTCTCAGGAGATAAAAAATGGTGGTGGAAGTATATTTGGTCTCATAAGGCTCCCATTAAATAAAAAATTCTCACTTGGCTGGCGATGGAAAACAAAATATTGGCTTGGGATAAACCATCTTATCCTCTAGATGGTTCTTTTGATAGACATAATCAATATAAATAGGAGTCGAGGGTATGAGAACTTTGTCTTGGATATTATTGTAATAGAGATCTGCTCGACTGGAAGTTGTCCCCTCGAAGAGGCAAGTGAACATTTCTCTCAGTAATCGAAGTGCTCTTTCTGGTGTTATTTTGTTATCATTTCAGTATTATTGTGGTGTTGTTCTGGTTATATTGTTGTTCATCTGCCATTTCTAACATTTTTTTCTGTTCTGCATACCTTTTATATCTGGAATATTACAAGTGGTATCAGAGCACTTTCCTCGGCAGAAAATTGTGGGTAAATTTTTTTCAGGGTAGAGACGTTTTCTGGCGTCTGTAAGCTACAGAGATTTGTCGTTACGCACATAAACCCGCGGTTGAGGGATTCTTACACGCAGGAAGTATAAGTGGTACTTAAGTGCACATATGTTGGCCACCCTTGTAACCCCTTCGAGTGGTAGCGCATCAGACAACACCTGTATACAGATCGGGCTAGATTTCTTGAAGCCCTCTTTAGATAAATTGATCGGTCGCCTAACTGCTATAGTGTCACCGAGAACAACACTCAGGAAGATACTCTCTAGTACCTGGGTAGTCGAGTAGTACAGCTAAGGGCACGGTCTAGCCTCCTTAGTTGGTGCCCTGAGATATTGGGCCGAGTACTACTATTAGACCCTGAACGTATATCAAAGAGCTATAGCACAGGGAAAACCCTTTTTCTGTAGAACCCTTGAATACCTAACCTTTGGGGCCGGAAACAAAAAACAAAACTGACAAGATTGTCCAATAATACATTAGTGCTCCCTCCTAACCTGGGAGTCTTCCTTTTCCAATAAGGAAGTAGTCTCCACGAGCTCCAGCTTGAGTACACAAACTCTTTCATCTTGGATAGAAGCTTTACCAAAATGTCTGCTTATCTGCTCATCTGTAGAGATATGTATTGGAGAACCAGTTTCTCCTTTCTGGACTTCAACACGGATAATGTAATGCTTGATTTCAAATGTACTTCGGTCTGGAACACTATTTTTTCTCTGAAGGGTTCATGTAGCTCTGATCAATAAATTATATCATTGTTGGAACACTGGAACATATCCATGTGGCACTTCTTTTTTCATCATGAGATATCATCTTGATACAGTATCTTTGTTATAGAAAATATTCACCATGCTTCTGTTGTGCACTGGAGGTTCTCCGCCAAGTTATCTTTTTCCATCTGCATATAAGGGTCTCTTTCCGGTATTCCTCAAAGCCTTAAGGTTTCTCTTCATACGCTCTTTGTTCAATTGTTTTGGAGAACAATCTTTGCATTTATATGATGTAGAACTCCAACTCATGGATGTTGCGGATGATATAATGACTCATGTAGAGATATGTCTGGTTTACTGGAACAAGTAGTCATCATAGTCTTCTCCCTCCATTTGGGAGAACCTCTAGTTCTGGATCTTGCAAATCTTTTATTCATAAGTCTTCCATACATTGTTCTTCATCACAACTTTCAGTTTCTACTTGATTGCTTTCATATCAGGCTGGTGATCTTGTGATTCTCTATACAATGACTGGTTGTTCAGGCTTCTCTTCTTTCTTTGAATCTTCATGTTCTTCCTTATGTTTTTCTTTAGCTCTTGGGTCCATGGAGTTTCTTATAGATTCCATGCCCTAAAGATTCCATTTCTTTCTTTCATCATAGGATCACAGATGTGGATGGAAAACCAGGGATACTTTAAGGCTTCTCTTCGAATAAGTCTTCTTATAAGGTCTAACTGAACACATACTGCCTTTCATGGTTGCTACCTTGGATATATACTTCATCATCTTCAACGGATCATAGGATTAGCTCCCTCCTAATCCTTGATTCATGCATGCTCTTCTCTTTGGTGATGTATAATCGACTCCTTCCATCTGGGAGAGTCCACGCTTCCATTTGCATCCTTGTTCTCTTCTACAAAGTGTTATAAGTCTTTCTCTAATTTCGTCTTGGTTGCTGACTTCTTTCTATCTTGCCTCTTCTAAGTCTCTTGTAATAGCTTCCACATGATTTGCTTTATGTATTTCATCTTGACTTGTATAATGATAGCAATCCTTATATTGTTGTTCTTCCATAGGTATAGTTCTTCTTGGAACATATTATCTTCTAAGAGATAGATATATGTACATAGACTATACAAACAAGATATGTACAAGAAATAAGAAGAGTATTGTTACCTTCAGAAGAAGAAGTCTCTTTCATCCTGCTTAGTCTTCTTTGTAGGTTCCTTTTCTTCAGCGATAGCTGATGCTTCATGTTTCTCCCTTCCTTTTCTTTAGCTTCGGGACAATGATTCTTTTAGTGACCATACTTTCAATAGTTGAAGCATTGTACTTACGAAATGTCTTTCTCTTGATTTGGCTTCCTCCCTTGAACCAAACTTCCTTTTGTTCTGAGAATTCTTGAATCTTGTTGTGAAGGCTTGATCATGCGTACTTCTTTTGGGGTTTCTCTTTTGCATTGATCCACCGAGTTCTTCTTGAGCCAACATTAAGTCCAAAGTTATTCAAATGTGGGATACTCCTTCCCTTGTGTTCATGCTTGCAACAAATGCATCCCAATGTCTTGGGAAGACCATTGAGTACTATGTTTACCAATTCCTTCCTTGAAATGATCTCTTCAATGCTGTAGTTGATCTCTTAGCGGGGGTCTCACAAATTATGATGTTATGTTTTAATCATCATTCATCTTCATGTCCGCGAGCTCATTCTTCATACTTCCATTACTTGTCCAATGTTTCCTACTGAGAAGAGGTTAGTTAAGGGCGTCGTGCACATCTTCTTCGATGGAGTCAAGATGGGAGATGTAGGGTATCAAGTGGTCTTTTTATAGAATCCGCTATATGATACTCATGGCATTGATAATCCATAGTATTTGAACTTCTCCATAAGCATAGCGTTTTGTGGTTCCTTCTCTTTCCCCTTCTTCAAACTTTGGTTCCATGATCTTTCCTTTCATGATATCCGGCACTTTATTCTTAGCAGGGATGAGATCAATCCTTGTCTTCCACCTCTACGAGTTAGAAGCTCCATCTAACTTGTTCTGCGACTTCATAGAGTAAGTCATGCGTGCGCTTTGACTTGGTCAACCTAGATTTGACCAAAGCAAACTTCCATCTTGGCTTTCTAAGAATTACCAGGAGATGTGCTAGGCTGGGCACACTGATCTATCAGAAGATTGGGTCAATCCCTACCAGGAGATGTGCTAGGCTAGGGCACACTAATGTATCCGAAGATTTGGTCAATCCCTTCATTTAAGGTGCCTCAACAAAAGGATTAGGGTTTATGCAACTGCACCTGCTAGTAACCCTAGTGACAGTGCTATGGTGATTGCTTCTGCTAGAAACCCTAGCGACAGTTCTTTCAACGAGATTAATATCCTTACGGCTATGTTTCCTTCCAGCGGTTAGACTGAATGAAGGAGGTGTGGGCCCATAACCTGTTAGAATATAATGGATGTGCTCGTTTTACCATTGACAATATCACTATTGTCACCCAACCATAGGCCGAAGCCACCCTCCAAGCACCTTAACCTTGACAAAGAATCATTATGGAAGCAAACCCTAGGCTAGATAGCCAAACAAAGGGTAGTGCACCTTTCCCCAAGGATAGTGCATCAACAAGAGTTGATCAGATAGCCCAAACCCTAGCCAAGAGATAGTCTAATCCAAACGTGACTGCTAGCTGCAGCAGTTGCCCCGACAACTCTCCTCCAAACCTGCACACAAAACTAGGCACTGCAGTGCGCACAAGTGATGCTCTTCAATTCTGAGACTGGCCTCCTGTATTTATAGTAAATCTGGCTAACTTCCTGGGCTGACTTCTCATTCTGGGTATTTGTCTGTTCAGTATATATTATTTCTTCTGGGCGACTTCTTCTCTTGGAGGCTAATAACCTAATATAAATTATCTTCTTGAGCCGACAAGTCTTCTAGGGTTATTAGCCAACTCATTAGGGTTTCTTATTGCTTCCTGAAGTATTCTATCCTCGTCAGGTTTACATGTGGAGGTAAATACCTCTTGCAGCTACCATAATATCAACAAATATTTCCACCATCAATAAAAGCATGCATTCCTCTATCGTTGCCTCAATCGAGGAACTCAAAGAAGACCTCAAACAAGACATTACTACCTAGCTTGATTATGTCGCTTCGATGATCTGCACCAAGTTGCATATCCCTGCAGATCCCCCTTTATCTGACCCACCTTTGCATACCAAAGTTGAAACTTCATCTCATTCCCATAATTTTCATCCCCGTCACTTTTAGCGTGACCTATGCCTTCCGCATGTGGATGTGACCAAATTTGATGGCTCGGATCCCACTAGTTGGGTAACTCAAATGGAACATTATTTCTCTTTGTACAACATTACAGATGACTTGGCTAAACTTCGGTATGGTGTTCTCCATCTAGATCAAGAATGTTGGCAATGGTGGAAATGGAGAAAAACTGCCCGTCAAGGGTATATTTCTTGGACACACTTTGTGGAAGAGATTTATGAATTCTTTGACACTGAAACCAACCATTTAGGTCGTTTGACAAAGTTGAAACAATTTGGCATAGTGGAAGACTTTATAGCTACTTTTGAGTGACTGGATTTCCGTACATAGGGCATGTCTGATGCTTTTTTTCTAGAATGTTTTATCAGTGGCCTCAAGGATGAGATTCGTGCCCATGTCCTAATGGCTTGACCTCAAAGTTGAGTGGAGGCTACTAAAAGATCTAAGGAAGAACAACATGTTGTCTCTTCTCAAAACCAGAAACCCTCTTTTATTCCTCACACTAAACCAGTAAATCCCACTCCTCCTTCTACCCCACTAAAGATCCAAAAATTGACCAGGGCCGAAATGGGTAAATGCCAACTCAAAGGCCTTTGTTATAATTGTGATGACAAATATTTTTTGGGACATAAGTGTAAGGAACAAAATCTTTTTACGGCCATCTCGGAGGATGTTTCAAAAGAGGATGTTGAAGCTCCCCTTGTGTCTGTGTCACCTGAACCCACTGACATAACCCCTCCCTCAAACCCTCCCGAAGTAGAACTGGTCATTTCCCTAAATGATCTCACTGGCTTCTCTACTCCCCAAACCCTCAAGCTAATTGGCTACATCAAGCATAGGAAGGTCATCATTCTTGTTGATAGTCGAAGCACCCATAATTTTATTCATCGTCGCATTTCCCAAGAAACTAATTGCTATATCCATGCAATCAATAATTTCCAAATCATGATTGCCAATTGTGGGTCCATGAGATGTGGACGACGTTCTGAAAATGTGTGTCTCCAAATTGGTGACTACCACCTGAAATCTCATATGTTTTCTATCGACATGGGCGGTTGTGACATTGTGTTGGGTGCAGACTGGCTAAGGACTTTGGGTCCCATCTCATGGATTTTAAGGACTTAACCATGCAATTCAACCAGGAGGTCCCAAAATATAAGTTCCAAGGAATCACCGTCGGTTCCCCTGATATCATTAGTTCCCATTGCATGGAAAAGCTGCTCAAAAAAGGTCATTATGGCGTTATTTCCCAACTCCATGCCATACAAGCAACTCAGACACCCTCTGTGTCACAGGACCTCCAATCCATCCTCTCTAAACATCAAGTGGTTTTTTCCACTCCCCAGGGACTCCCTCCTTTGTGTGGTATTCATGATCATTCCATTCCCCTTGTCCTAGGAAGCCTTCCTCCCAATATCTGTCCCTATCGTCACAACTTTTCCCAAAAAAATGAAATTGAGAAAATGGTTCAAGAATTGCTTAACACAGGTGTTATCCACCCTAGTACGAGCCCCTACTCTTCTCCTGTGGTCATGGTCCTGAAGAAAGAAGGTTCTTGGCACACGTTTCCTGACTTTTGAGCCCTCAACAAACTCACCATTAAAGGCAAATTTCCCATTCCTATCATTGATGACCTCTTGGATGAAAATAGTGGCGCCCAGTTCTTTACTAAACTTGATCTTCATTCTGGCTACCACTAGATCCGTATGAAAGAGGAAAACATCCCTAAGACTGCCTTTAGAACTCATGAGGGTCACTATGAGTTTTTGGTCATGCCCTTTGTCTTGTGTAATGCTCCCTCCACTTTCCAAAGCTTCATGAATCATGTCTTCTATCCTTTTCTCCGTCATTTTGTCTTAGTTTTCTTTGATGATATCCTCATCTATAGAAAAAACTGGATACACCATATTGCTCATGTGGAACGATTTCTCCATCTACTTTCTCAGCACCAACTTTTCCTGAAAAAATCTATATGTTCTTTTGGCGCCTCTAAAGTCGAGTACTTGGGTCATCTTGTTGGCAAGAACGATGTCAGGATGGATCCTAAAAATATTGAAGCTATGCAAGACTGGCCTCACCCAAGGACTCTCAAAAGATTGTGTGGATTTATGGGCTTAACAGGTTATTATTGCAAGTTTGTTAAGAATTATGGAAAGATTCTGGCACCCCTCAATGCACTCCTTAAAAATAATTCCTTCGCTTGGACTCTAGCTGCTGCTCAGGATTTTCAAACCTTGTGGCGTTATTGCCCAACTCCATGCCATACAAGCAACTGAGACACTCTATGTGTCGCAGGACCTCCAATCCATCCTCTCTAAACATCAAGTGGTTTTTTCCACTCCCCAAGGACTCCCTCCTTTGTGTGGTATTCATGATCATTCCATTCCCCTTGTCCCAGGAAGCCTTCCTCCCAATATATGTCCCTATCGTCACAACTTTTCCCAAAAAAATGAAATTAAGAAAACGGTTCAAGAACTGCTTAACACATGTGTTATCCGCCCTAGTATGAGCCCCAACTCTTCTCATGTGGTCATGGTCCTGAAGAAAGAAGGTTCTTGGCACATGTGTCCTGACTTTCGAGCCCTCAACAAACTCACCATTAAAGACAAATTTCCCATTTCTGTCATTGATGACCTCTTGGATGAATTGAGTGGCGCCCAGTTCTTTACTAAACTTGATCTTCATTCTGGCTACCACCAGATCTGTATGAAAGAGAAAAACATTCCTAAGACTGCCTTTAGAACTCATGAGGGCCACTATGAGTTTTTGGTCATGCCCTTTGTCTTGTGTAATGCTCCCTCCACTTTCTAGAGCCTCATGAATCATGTCTTCCGTCCTTTTCTCCGTCATTTTGTCTCAGTTTTCTTTGATGATATCCTCAGCTATAGAAAAAACTAGATATACCATATTGCTCATGTGGATCGAGTTCTCCATCTACTCTCTCAACACCAACTTTTCCTGAAAAAATCTAAATGTGCTTTTGGCACCTCGGAAGTCGAGTACTTGGGTCATCTTGTTGGCAAGAACGACATCAAGATGAATCCTAAAAAGATTGAAGCTATGCAAGATTGGCCTCACCCAAAGACTCTCAAAAGATTGTGTGGATTTTTGGGCTTAACAGGTTATTATGACAAGTTTGTTAAGAATTATGGAAAGATTGTGGCACCCCTCAATGCACTCCTTAAAAAGAATTCCTTCGCTTGGACTCTAGTTGTTGCTCAGGATTTTCAAACCTTGAAGATGGCCATGTGCACCACTCCAGTCACGGCCCTTCCTAATTTCAAAAATACCTTTGTCCTGGAATGTGACGCTTCGGGGAAAGGAAATGGTGTTGTCCTTATGCAAGAGGGTCGGCCTTTGGCCTTTACCAGAAAACAATTGTCTGAACGAAATTTGGGAAAATATATCTATGAAAAGGAAATGTTGGTTATTTTGCATGTCATTGATCTTTGGCGCCCTTATCTATTGGGGCAACGATTCCAAATTAAGATAGATCATCAAAGGCTCAATTACTTTATGGAACAACACATTTCCTCCCCAAAGAAACAAAAATGGGTGACTAAGCTCTTTGGATATGATTATGAGGTCATTTACAAGAAAGACAAAGAAAATGTGGTTGCAGATGAACTTTCTCGAAAATATGAAGATGAAGGGTCCCTTTTTTCTCTCTCCTTCATTGTACCAGATTGGATCCAAGTTGTTCGCCAGGAATGGCTACACGATCCCAAAAGTTCGCATATGATACAACAATTCCAGTCCAATTCTCCAGTTTCCCCAGGGTACTCTTGGCTCCATGCTGAGCTTTGATACAAAGGTCTTTTTTATTTAAGTAAGCAGTCAAAACTTAAATCCACGATATTTTCTTAGCTTCATGCTACACCCACAGCTGGGCACTTCGGGCTTACCAAAACCTATGACAGGGTCAAACGTTATTTTTTTTGGGATGGTATGAAACAGGACGTTTGTAATTTTGTGACTGAATATGATGTGTTTCAATGCAACAAGGCAAAATAGTCAAATCTCCTGGCACACTACAACCACTTCTGATTCCACTTGCTATTTGGCAAGATATCTATATGGATTTTATTGTAGGCTTACCTAAATCGAGCAATAAATTAGTCATCATGGTGGTAGTTGATCGCCTTTCCAAATATGCTCATTTGTGTTCTCTTCAACACCCATTTACAACATCCACGGTGGCTCAACTTTTCATGGATTGGGTCTTCAAGCTTCATGGCATGCCGCATTCTATTGTTTTTTATCGCGACCCAACTTTCACTAGCAATTTTTGGCAACAACTGTTCAAGCTACAAGGCACCCAATTGCATCTCAACATAGATTATCATCCCCGGATTGATGGTCAAAATGAAGTTGTCAACAAGTGTTTGGAAACATATTTGAGATGTTTTGCATCGGAAAAGAAAAATCAGTGGGTTCAATGGCTACCACTAGCTAAATGGTGGTACAACACTTCATACCATACATATACCTGCACGACTCCTTTTGAAGCGATATATGGCCAAAATCCACCTTCAGTTCTCTCATATTTACCAGGTGTCTCGAAGGTTCAGGCGGTTGACCAAACGCTTACAGTTCGAGAGGCTATTCTTTGTACCCTCAAAGAGAATTTGGTCATGGCCCAGAATCACATGAAGCAACAAACAGATCAAGGTCGCTCTGAACGTCAATTTGCATAAGGAGATCAAGGGTTTCTTCGACTGCAACCTTACAAGAAAAATTCCCTCAAGGTTGACCATTGTTAGAAACTGGCGACCAAATTTTATGGGCCTTATACCATTCTCAAGCGTGTGGGACAGGTGGCCTATCAGTTAGATTTGCCCATTCATTCTAAGCTACATCCTATTTTTCATGTTTCTTGCTTAACGAAGGTGATTGGAACTAAGTGCCAAACTCAAACCAACATTCCAGAATTGGAAAAAGAAGGCTCCATTTGGCTACATCCACAACAAGTTTTGGACCAGCATGAGCGTCGCCTACGTCATCGAACCATCAAGGAAATGTTAGTCTAGTGAAAAGATACAACCCCATCAGAAGCCACTTGGGAACCATCTACCATTCTACAACAATTTCCACATCTCAAGCCTTGAGGACAAGGCTGTCTTTAAGGGGGAGGACATGTTAGGGACTTAACCCCTCACGTAGGTAGAATATTATATTCCGATGTAATAAAGGTCAATATTAATAAGGCCTAGCAATAAGGAAGAATAAGTCGAATGTAATAAGACCTAATAGAAGCGTCCGCTTCTAAAAGGATCCTCCTCTAGATGGTTCTTTTGATAGACATATTTAGTATAAATAGGAGTCAAGGGTATGAGAACTCTGTCTTGGGTATTATTGTAATAGAGCTCTGCTCGACTGGAGGTTTCCCCCTCGAAGAGGCAAGTGAACATTGCTCTCAGTAATCGAAGTGCTCTTTCTGGTGTTATTATGTTATCATTTCAATATTATTGTGGTGTTGTTCTGGTTATATTGTTGTTCATCTACCATTTCTATCATTTTATTTATGTTATGCATACTTTTTATATCTGGAATATTACATCATGTCTGGGTTCTACCTGGAAATGGCTCAACATGTTCACAAAAAATAAAATGTACGGCCTAGTATTCACCAAACACATCTAGGAGCCAATCGATTTTCGGTACAGGGATTATTCTACTAGAACAGAATCAAAGTCTCTCAACTTCCTCAAATCTGTTATCATGGGAATTTCCATGGATTTCAAATCCATCATCCCAAGCTTCTGAAGAATCTTTACAACATACTTCCATTTCCATGGGAAGATTTCACCATGCTTCTGTTGTGCTTCTAGTCATGAGACCAAGATCCTTCATAACAAATTCTAAGACTATATCTTTCTTAACATTGAATAGTGAGAGGCGTTGCACCAAGCCCTTGGAGCTTGCTTAAGTCCATACAAGGTCTTCTTTAATATGAATACACGGGTTTCTCTCTGGTGTACCTCAAAACCTTGAGGTTTATCTATATATACCTCTTCCTCAGTTACTCGATTAAGAAAGATGGTATTTACATCCATATGATGTAAAATCCAACCCATGGATGTTGCTAGAGATATGATGGGTCTAGTAGAGGTGTATCTGACGACTGGAGAAATCGTCTCATCATAGTCTTCTACCTCCTAATAGGAGAACCCTCTAGCCACAAATATTGCCTTGTATTTATCGATACTTTCATTCACTGGATGATTTATCCTGTAAACTCATATAGGCACAATTTCCCATACAAAATTTTCATGATGGACTAATATTATTCCATCGTAGCCTCCTTACATTATTTCTTCTTAATTACTTCCTCAAAGGTGGAAGGTTCTGTAACTGGAATATGGTTTTGACTTCTTGCTTTCTCTGAAAGTTCTGTCTGGAGCACCATACTTCTATGCATCTTAAATGATCTCAAGAGCCCAAGTTTGTCTTCCCTTCTTAGTCTTATCTTGGTGTGGGTCTTCATATCTCTGTGGTTATGCCATGTCTGATACAACATTCTTACCTCTCTCTGCATCTGCAATCCTTGGACTACAAGATATTTGTCATGGACCTCATCACAATCCCGGTTGCTTCAGCCCACAGATGCATTGGTAAGTCTTGATCATGTATAATGGCTCTTACTGCTTCCATAATTGAACAATTATTTCTTTCTTCCACACCATTATGTTGAGGACTATAGGAAGTGATGATCTCCCTCCTAATATCGTCCTCTTTGCAGAATGTCTTGAGATCATCTGAGGTGTACTTTCCTCCGTTATCGGACCTCAATATCTTTAAATTATTTTCATATAAGTGTTTGAATTTTTCGAAACTTACTAAATACTTTTCCCTTTTGCTTCCAGAAACAAATGCAAGCTTTATGTGAGAACTCATCAATAAATGAAACATATTGTACATACCTGTTTAGTGAGAGGGTTGACATGCATCTGAGTGAAGGATGTCCAAAACTCCTTTTTCTTTCCACGCTTCCTTTATAATTGGTACTTGGTGAGACCATCTATTTCACCATTGAAGAATTCATCTCCTCCATGCTTGCAACTATCATTGTAACTCCCTCCTAGAGATATCAACTGTGACCTGCCTTGAACAAGAACAATATCAAGGAAAATAGCTGACAACATTCTTCAACACTCTTCCAATGTTGTGATCAATCATTCTTTCATAGTAACATGTTTTTAACAAACAAATATATCTCCATGGTATCCTTCATCGGATCTTGTAAGATAACCTACTCGAGACAAGAACAATAAAAACAGTTCCACTATAATAAAATTTTCATAAAATATCTATGGTAACAATAATGAGTAACAATTTTATGGTGATCATCATAGTATGACCAAGATGACCTGCTCGAGAGAAAACAAGAAATATCTCTATAGAGGAGATGTTATTCATCTTTCAAACAAGTACAATAAGCATCTATATCAATGGTATTCATATGCAATCAAGTATTCATTGGACCTAGAAATAATAGAACCTTTCATATACTGATTTCACAATTTGTAATGTAGCAACTATCACCCTTGATATATGCAAATTGGAAGCTTAACCATTTAATCAAACCTGGAACCTGAAGCCTCAACTACTATGGAGGGTGTGCTTGTTCCTCTGAATGCACTGAATCCAAGATTACAACTTGGACAAGGTCTCTAGTACTTTCCCTGCAAACACTCTCATGTTTTGCTAGATGATATAACTTGGATAACATATACAAGTGGATACCTTTGAAATCTTGTAGCATCATTCAACTTGTCTTCCAATCTAAAACTAGATACCATTCAAAGACTAGTCAAACTTTGACTTTGACTTTGACTAAAAATTCAAACATGGCATTTTTGCTAGCTGAGGGTACCAAGAGGTGTGCTAGGATAGGGCGCACTAGGATGTCAAGGAATTAGGTCAAACACTTCACCAGAAGTGCCCAAACACAAGTGTTAGGGTTTGTTGCAGCTGCACAATTAGAAAAACCTAGTTGCAGATGTAAATGGTGCCACAATGAGCTTAAAAAAGAATTGTTGCACTACCTTCCAGTGGTTAGACTGTCTTGAAGGTGGAGTTTCCAAAAGGGATCTTAACTAAAATTTGAAAAATGAGTTTCCAATACCTTTGGTCAAGCAAATGAAAAAAAAGGAGGGATCATGTTGGCTAAATGGTTATCCACAGTTACTCCCAAGGAACTCAATGGGTGGGGAATTAAGAACAATTATTTGTTCACGCAAGCGCTGGCAGGAATGAATCTATGGATATCAACACAAGGAAACTCTAATCTACTCAGGAAGTCTTCCACACATTAAAGGGAACAAAACAAAAGGATACTATACTAAAACTTGACCCTTCAAAAGCTTATGATCGGGTCTACTAGAATTTCCTTCAATTATTCCTCTTGAAGTTAGGAACGAATCTATCGATTTTCAATTGGATAATGGGTTGTATACAATCAGTCACCTTTGCAGTCCTAATAAATGGCGTCCCCTCAACATTCTTCAAAGATTTGAGGGGCCTTAGATAAGGCTACCCTCTATCTCCTTTTCTATTCCTCATAATAGAGGAGGCCCTTAGCAAAGTGATCACCAAAGAAAAATAAGTAGGAATAATTCACAGGTTAAAGGTTTAAGATAGAGAAACGATATCCCACCTTCTATGCATAGAAGACATACTTTGTTGCACCAAATGATCCTTAAGGGACATTACGATGCTAAAGGGTGACTTAGAATTATTCTTATCATCCTTTGGAATGGAAATAAACTTTTCCAAGTCTTTTCTTATTGCCCACCTATGTTCTAACAAAGAGACAAGGAAAATATGGAATATCCTCAATGTCTCTACGAGATGATTGGATGGAGGCTTTAAATACCTCGAGTTCCATATTAAACTAGACAACTATAGAATAGTCTATTGGGGATGGTTGATAAAAAATATCGAAGCTTGAGTTTCAGTATGGGTGAATCGACTCCTATCCATGGGAGGTCGCTTGGTATTACTTGAGTCAATTTTGGAAAGCATCCCTGTTTTTGGGGCCTCCATTCCTATTATTCCAAAGGGGATCTTAAACTAAAATATGAAAAATGAGTTTCCAATACCTTTGGTCACGCTAGCTAAATGATTAACCAAAAAAAGGAGGGATCACGCTAGCTAAATGATTATCCATAGTTACTCCCAAGGAACTCGATGGGTGGGGAATTAAGAACATTTATTTGTTCACGCAAGCGCTNAGATGATTGGATGGAGGCTTTAAATACCTCGAGTTCCATATTAAACTAGACAACTATAGAATAGTCTATTGGGGATGGTTGATAAAAAATATCGAAGCTTGAGTTTCAGTATGGGTGAATCGACTCCTATCCATGGGAGGTCGCTTGGTATTACTTGAGTCAATTTTGGAAAGCATCCCTGTTTTTGGGGCCTCCATTCCTATTATTCCAAAGGGGATCTTAAACTAAAATATGAAAAATGAGTTTCCAATACCTTTGGTCACGCTAGCTAAATGATTAACCAAAAAAAGGAGGGATCACGCTAGCTAAATGATTATCCATAGTTACTCCCAAGGAACTCGATGGGTGGGGAATTAAGAACATTTATTTGTTCACGCAAGCGCTTGAAAGATTAAACCTATGGAGATTAACACAAGGAGACTCTCTTTGGGCCAGATTACTCCAATCAAAATATTTCCTGGACCTATCTTTGAAAGAATGGTTCAAACAACCTCTAATATCCTCAAAGGGCTCATTATTTGGAAAGCGTTGGTATCGAATTTCCCTTTGATCGACGACTGGGTGGTATGGAAAATTGGTAATGGTCATAATGTCTAACTTGGGGAAGACTCGAGGTTGGGAAGTGGCAACAATTATCACTTCTTGGCCTCCCTCATCCAATCGTTAAGAGCTCAAAACATGTACTTACTATGTGATGCAAAGGCACAAAACCCTCAATCTAGAGACCAGTGTGGGTGGAAATATGCAAGGTTTGTTAATCTTAACAGACATGAAGCTGAGGAATGGAACCATTTTATTGATCTTTTATTATCCAATCACATATCTCTCGAAGAGGATGGCCCCGATTCCCTTTGTTGGTCCAAAAACCCAAACTATGGGGACTATACATGTTCAAGATGCGTTATAAAGTTTGGGCAGAGTTTCATTTCATTGGTAACAGAAAATGGTGGTGAAAACAAATTTGGAAATTACATGCCCCTTTAAAATGAAAAATAACTCTGTGGCTGGCATGAAATAACAAACTCTTAACTTGGGATAACGGTTTAAAATGAGGATCGATTGGCCACCACAAATGTCCTATTTGCAAGGTCCACGAAGAATCAATCTCACATATTTTCATTAATTGTGTCTATGCAATTCATGTACTCAAGATCATTTAGGAAAAGCTTAAGCCAAAAATTGCTTGGAATAAACCCAGTTTGGAGGATTTCCTGAAGGATCGGGCGACAGATAAAGCATTTCAAAACTTCGATGGCCTTTCTAGTATTATGGTAAACAACCTCAAGTGTGCACAAAATTCATGCATGTTCAAGGAAAATTATATTCCTCCAGAAATAATTGCAAAAATTACTAAACATGGCCAAAGAATTTGAGATGGAGAAAAAAATCTAAAAATTCTAGAACTCTCTTTATGCCAGCAATTGACTATAAAATCCCTTGGGGTTTTTTATGGAATTTTTTAAGGTCACCCCCAGTTTGCGAGGTGGGTGTGGTTTTATTCCTAAATCATAATCATTACATGCATATCAGATATGCACTTAGGTGCAGGTACAAACAACATGGAAGAGTTCATAACTCTTTGGAACCTTCTCGAAACAACAAAAACAAAAGGGACATAAAGAAGCTTCAGGTCATGCGTGACTCGAAGATGGTTATAGATTAGGCTCGCCAAAAAGCTTCAATGTCAGATGTTAGACTTGCTCACTTGTTGCATGATATAATCTTGATTCACAATCCTTTGAATGGTTGTCCTTCTCTCACATCTTCCGAGAAATGAATATGAAAGCTAATGAATTGTACAAGGAAGCTTTGTCCCTGCCCCCTCAAGATTTTGGTCTATACGAATTCTATGATGGGGAAGAAATTGAGGCCATGGAATTCTATTTTTTGTTTTTTTATTTTCTCATAAGATGTAAAAGTTGATAGAACATTAGTAGTAAAGAGTCAATTGTTTTCTTTTTTATGAAGATTAGAGACCAGAGAGTAGCATTTGATAGCAAGGTAGAAGAAAAGTTTTTGTATTCATAATTGTTCACCACCAATGAATATAATAGATTTGTTTTTTTGGAAAAAAATATAAAAGAGTTTGTCATCATTGTGACATTAGAAGGGTTGAAGATGAAAATCATTTTCTCTTAGAATGTTTGGTATATTTTCACATTGATTTCAAATTCAAAATATTTGTCACACTACCAACCTTCATAACCTTTTAAATCAACAAAACTATGGTAATCTTGGAACACTTCTCTTATTATTTTTCAAATACTAAATAAAATTCTAAAAAATTCCAAATAATTCGTCACCATTTTAAGTTCAGATAGACCAATTCACATTAATCATTATTAATAATTATATAAATTTAATAATATTATAATATAATATTAATATACATTTATTCTTTAAATTTAATAACTTTCATATTAACTTTTATTATAAATTAATTATGTAAAAATAACTTTGTTCATATGATACATAATATTTCTTACATCTACTAGTATAAATGTTTTTTCATATAGTATATCTTCAATATAAAGATATTAATATATATACATATTAATATGATTGTTCAGAGATGCGAATTAGAAACCAAGGGAGTGTGACGGGCGATCTGTACAGGGTTTTATGCTGGAGAGATAAATAGTCTCTCTCCTCTGGCGAAGGAAAAAGATTATACAGACCAACCGCCAAGGTGCAACCAAGACACTGGACGAGGTGAAAATTGGATTAGGAGTTGAGTTTCAGAGGTCGAACTTGTGCTTTCTTCATAAACGGAAGGGGGTAAGCTTATAATATTCAATATTAAAATATTAATATATACATATTAATATCAAGTGATATCGTGTTACTGGCTTATGTATCTAAGAAGAGTATTATTATGATTATCAAGTGATTTCACTTGATAATCATAATAATACTCTTCTTAGATACATACTATTGAGTTTCACAGTCAAGTTCAATAGCTAATAGCTGTGAGTTTTACATACTATTGAATTGAATTATGATTGTAATTGGGTGCATTTTTGGTTGAAGCCTGCATCCTTCTCTTGAGTTTAAATTTTCTATTGTCGAGTTGGATTATTGTAAAATGATTGAATTGCAAGAAGTTTTCTTTTAGTTGATAAAGTTGGAGAGGTGAAATATTAGTATTTCGATCTTTATTCTTATATGCATTGTGGAAAACATACACATTATTGACAATGGAATTTGAACCACTTGTCCGGTAAATAACATACAATCAAATTATTGGTTTGTTGTTTATGTGGTTTGTGGTAATCCTGAAACCATTCTTGGTTTTTGAGCTCTTGATAGTTTGTGGTCCAATACATGAAGTTTCGCTTGTTATGAAGTTCATCTATCATCAACATCTATTGTTGTTGATTTCAACCCTTTTCTTGATTAGTTTATGATTAACTTAAAACCAGTAGAAGACATCATCTTCTTTTAAACATTTGATTTGTGGTCATCCACAAACCACCAAAAAACCAACTTATGATTAGAAAAATGTTAAAAACTCTAATCTCAATTCCTTATATATACACATTAATTATGCTATGTATACTCTATATATACATTATTGTTGTACATCAAAAAGTATTAGTTAAACAGTATAGTTATCAAATTTGGCCGAACTTTTAGTAACATTTTTTTAGTACGGTTCAGTGGATTTTTTCAATTAATTTTAATTCAGATCAGCAATTAATTACAATAAACAATTATCCTTGCAGCAATAGGTATGTTATGGGCGCCAAGATCATTAATTTATTTAATACGATTAAC
>SNQJ01S0087752.1:0-33659 GCA_010110895.2 Picea sitchensis
AGGGATGCATTAGCTACTAGAGGAGGCATTGGCATGGTTGCAGGTTTTGGTTTGTTTTTTGTGTGTTTCATTAATGTATTGTCGTTGTTATAACAACCAATGGAGATTGTATTGTTGTTGGGGTTTTCATCCATTATAAAAATGCCCATATTGTCTCTTCTATTTCATGAGTATTTTGGATGAATGCAACATGTTTGACAAAATGTCCATTGTGAGAATACATGCAAATTGTTTGTAAAAAGTTGTCAATCAACACAAAACATTGTTTGCAAAGTATTTGACAAAAAACACAACCAAAGGACAACATAAAATAAATTATCCTAGCCTAGAAATTATTGGGGATATTACAGTGATATCAAAGCTGGTGATCTTGCCAACTTGTGATTGCATGAGGTGTTGATGCCTAAAGACAAGAAACTTATCACTTACAAAAGAACGAGAGGGTGTGGGGGAAAACCCATCCTAGGGTCAGAGTCATCAAAGGAAGAAGAAGTAGAAGGAGTCATGGGAGACAATAACGAGAACAAAGCCTTACATATCCTAGAGGGTATAGCCAATGAGAAACAAAAAATGCAACAACTCTTGACAAAGTTCATTACCAGCATCCAGGTGAATCAAAACCAAGGAGGTTCCAATGGGAGCCATGCAGAAGGAAACCACAAAGGAGGTAGGACTCATGCAGAGGGTAGCAATACCCATATTCTAGCACAAAGCGAGAGCAAAAGGACGCCTAGGACCTTATTACCATAGTTCCTAGAGGAGCAGCCTACAGGAGCACAGGATCAACAGGGTGAGGAGGATGACTTTACCACCTATTTCAGGGAGTACCAGGTGTTAGGGAAAGAGATCCATGCAACCTTGTCTTACCAAGAATATTGCAACATCAAGCACAAGCCTAGGGAGTGGAAATAGAACCAATAAAACTTTGATCTCATGTGCAAGATGGGGAAGTTGTCCATTCCACCTTTTGATGGATCTACCAGGAGCACAGCCAAAGCTTGGGTGCAGAATTTGGACACTTACTTCCAACTTAACCCGATGACAGAGGCAGAGGCAATCAAGTTTGCCACCCTACACTTGGATGGAGAAGCTCATGAGTGGTGGTACCATGGGCTAGTGACATTAGGGCATGCCGACATCACACCGTATGTGGACTTCACCCAGAGGTTGATGGACAAGTTGGACAAGAAGGATCCTCAGATCCACTTCAAGTAGTTGATGCAATTGAGACAAAGAGGTACACCATAGGCACACATCATAGATTTTTAGAGGATGACAGTCATGGTGACAGACATTTCTAAGCAGAGGTTGGTGATACTATTCACAGAGGGTTTATCCAAACCCTTAAGAGGATGGGTGAAGGCCTTTAGGCCAGCCACACTATAGGATGCCATCATGAGGACCCAAGACATGGTGAACACGGTGCCCAAAAAAGCACTAGTGAAACCCTTTATTCCACATAAGGGTAAGGAGATGAAGCCCTTCCAGAAGCCATGGACAAGGAAGGACATGATGGATGAGGAGACTTGGAAGGAGTTAAGGAGGAAGAAGCTTTGCTTTAGCTGCAAAGAAACTTGGGAGCTAGCTCACCAATGTATGGGCAAAGGGAAAGTACATTGTATAAAAGTGTTTTCCAATGAGGAGGGGGATGGTGAGGATGAGATAGCTCATGCACCAGGCAGTGGACAGAGCAATGGTAAGGCAGAGCCACTACATCTTGAGGTTCCAAAAGAGACAAAGTTGTTGGAAGGTGTCAAGGGAGTGACCATTGCCACACTTTCAAAAGTTCGCAAGTATTACACCTTCAAGGTCAGAGGCATTCTGCAGGGGCAAATAGTTACAACATCGATTGATGGTGGGGCCATGCACAACTTCATTGATGCAGTGCTTGTCACTAGGAGACACATCCCTACAGAGGACTTTGAAGGGTTCAACGTGGTAGTAGCAGATGGGTACAACATGACATGTACTCAAAGGATCAGGGGATTGGATGTGACATTGGGCAACTATATGTTGACCGATGACTTTTATGTCGTGGTTTTGGAAGACACCCATGTTGTATTAGGTGTCCATTGGTTGTACTCGTTGGGAGTTAACCACATGAACTATCGAGACATGAGGATGGATTTCATGGATAAAGAAGGTCGGTGAGTTATTCTGAGAGGTATGTTGACTGGAGTTCCCAGGATCGTTTCAAACAAACCCATGTAGGCTATTTTTAGACACGGGGACGTGGCTTGCACAATGGAGTGCTTGATCATCATGCAGAAGCCATCACATGATCGCCAACACTACCATGTGGACATCCAAGCGTTGCTTGGGAAGCATAACAAAGTGTTCATACCATTATCAGCAGGGAGACCACCTGACAGGGGATTTGAGCATGCCATTAAGTTAGAATAGGGGGCGAAGCCCATGATCACCACACCATACATGCATCTAAAGAAGTTTAAGGACGAGATAGAGAAGGCCATACTTGAGTTGTTGGAGATGGGGCACATTAGGCCAAGCTCTGGTCCCTTAGCTTCTTTAGTAGTATTGGTGAAGAAGAAGGATGGCATGATGAGGATGTGCATCAACTACAAGGCGTTGAACAAGAAGACCATCAAGAACCGATACTTGATACCCATGATCAATGAGTTGATAGATGAGTTACATGGGGCGATGTACTTCTCGAAGATTGATCTTCGATCGGGGTGCCATCAGATCTGGGTCAAAGAAGAGGACATCCACAAGACAACATTCAGATGTCACTATGAGCACTATGAGTTTCTAGTCATGCCCTTTGGGTTGACTAATGCAAAAACTACCTTCCAGTCATGTATGAACCGTATGTTTAACAAGTGGTTAAGGAAGTTCTTACTAGTGTTCTTCGATGATCTATTGATCTACAACAGGACTTGGGAGGAGCATCTGAGGCATGTTGATGAGACTATTAGCATCATGGAGGAGTAGTCATTATTTGCCAAGGAGGCAAAGTGTGAGTTTGGGATGACATAGATTCTCTATTTCGGACATGTGATTGGCGTTAAGGGAGTACAACTGCACCAGGAGAAGATCTAGGTGATCTTAGATTGGCCCACACCCAGATCAGTTACAGAGCTACGGGGGTTCTTCGAGTTATGCGGCTACTAAAGGCGCTTTGTGAAAGGATTTTCACAACTTGGTGCACCATTGACGAATCTCACCAAGAAGGGTGCCTTCTGATGGTCAAAGGAGGCACAAACAACATCTGACAGGATGAAGAAGGTGATGAGTACTTTCCCCGTGTTAGCACTTCCAAATTTCTCTCAACCATTTGTGTTGGAGTGTGATGCATTCAAAGAGGGGATAGGAGCGGTGTTGATGCAGAATCGACATCCATAGCTTTCGAGAGCAGGAAACTGAGGGAACCAGAGAGGCTCTACCCTATTTATGATAAGGAGATGTTGGCCATCATGCATGCATTGGCCAATTTTAGACAGTACTTGATTGGAGGACGCTTTGTGGTGAGGACCGACCATAACAAATTGAGTTATTTCTTGGAGCAAAAGGATTTGAGCGAGAGATAACAAAAATGGGTAAGTAAGATGCAGATGTATGACTTTAACATCTAGTATGTGAAGGATTTGAGCAAGAGACAACAAAAATGGGTAAGTAAGGTGCATGCATATGACTTTAACATCGAGTATGTGAAGGGTAAGAAGAATGTCATTGCTCATTCTCTTTCCAGGAGACCTGCAACCTTCTCCATGTCGGAGATCTCAACAGACTGGAAATCCATTCTCTTAGTGGAGTACTCCAAGAACACATTTTCATGTGAGCTTATGGAGGGCATCATTCAGGACAACAGGTACAGAGTAGTAGATTGTGCCACTGGCATGGAACCCATGGCATCTAAAGACTTACAGACAGGTGAGGGAGAGATTCTATTGGAAGGGTCTCAAGGAGGATGTACTATGGTATGTGAGAGAGTGCATGACTTGTTAGCAAAACAAGTCAGAGATTACACATCCTGGAGGTTTTCTTAAGCCGTTACCTAATCCATAGTAGAAGTGGGAGAGCATTTCCATGGACTTTATTACAAGGTTTCCAAAGGTACAAGGTAGGGACTGTATCTATGTGGTGGTGGACAGGTTGACCAAGTATGCACACTTCTTTTCCATTCCTACAGAGTATAACGCATCTCTGATGGCAGACATATTCTTTCAAGAGGTGTTCAAATTACATGGTCTTCTAAGATACATAGTTAGTGACCGAGACAACATGTTTCTTAGCACATTTTGGGAAGACTTGTTTAGGTTATCAAGGATAGAGTTGACACCTAGTGTCAACTACCATCCTCAAACAGATGGGCAGACAAAGATCGTGAACAAGTGGATTGAGTGATACCTGCGGGAGTGAGTGATTTGAGTGTACCTGGTAAGATGGAAATACTAACCTGCGGAGGATGCCACTTGGGAAGGAGAGAAGATCTTTCAACATCCCAGTTTAGGTTGCTTGAGGACAATAAATCTCGGGAAGGGAGAATTGTAATGTCCCCTTCCACTTGATCATGACAAGAGGATGACTTAGTAGCATATATGACTTATGCAAGCTATCGTTAGTGGAGAAAAAGGGAGTCAAGGAGGTTTATTGAATGTCACTTAGCTAGGAGAGGTTATATTTCTAAAGTGACATTTAATAAAAGGGTAATAAAGTAACTTTATATTAGAAGTTACTTAAACATAAGTAAAAGTGACTTTTAATCTTAAAGTGAAAAGTAAAAGAGGAATAAGGGTCATGTTTGATTTAGTAAAAAAGGGGAAGTTCTAGAAGGACATGGAAGGACATGGAAGAAGAATAAAAGGAGAAGTAGCACTCCACTTTGGCATTATGATTTGATCTCTTATTTAGAGTGCTCTTAGAGCCAAGGTTTTCGTTGGGGTTTTGGCAAAACCCTTCCATTGTGGTTTGGTTTCGGTGGTGCAATATCCACCCTAGCTAGACAAAGAAGGGGGAATCCATCCAGGGTTTCCATTGGATCTTAACCTTGTGGTTTGTCTTCAACTTGGGAGTGTATCGACTTGCTTAAGAGGTTCATGGAGCTTCTTGAGGGGGTTGATCTCATCTATTAGTAGGGTTGTGGCACTCGGAGGGTTTGGAGGATATTCGTGGGGATCCCTATAGGGACAATTCATCTCGTGTGCAGGTCGTAAGGGTTTGAGGAGGCCACGACAGCCTTCTTGGGGGTTCGTTGGCATTTGGGAGGCCTCGTGGGGTTTCCTAGAGGGTTTGACATCCTTCAATTTGTAGGTTGAGAGGGTTTTTACATGCTGTGAGGTAGTAGAGAAGGGTCATGAGGCCATCTTCAACATTTGTTGGGAACGATTTCCCTTGGAGCAGGGAGACAACATCTTTGTGGGGTTTTGGAGGCTTGGATAACCATTGGAGAGGGACACATCATCTACTAGAGGAGGCATTAGCATGGTTACAGGTTTTGGTTTTTTTTGTGTGTGGTTCATTAATGCATTGTTGTTGTTATAACAACCAATAGAGATTGTATTGTTGTTGGGGTTTTCATCCATAATAAAAATGCCCATATTGTCTCTTCTATTGTAACATCCTCAGTTCTAATCCTTGTGAAGTATAAATGTGAATTAGGCTGGTTAGACAGTGCCCAGGACAAGGATCTTTTCCTACACATGATATCCACAGTAAGTTCGTTGCTGAGATTTGTGGGTTGTATAGTAGGGGGAGACTTCAACATCATTCTTACATTGGAGGAGAAGACAGGAGGCACAAAGCAGTTATATTAAGACAATGGTAAATTCAGATCACTAATAGACCAACTAAAACTTATAGACATAGAAACCAGAAATGGAATTTTCACTTGGTCCAACCGGAGATCTGGACCCCAACATGTTGCAAGCAGATTAGATCGCTTCCTCATATCTGAATCAATAATGTTGGATGATCCGATGTTGGAAGCCAACATTCTCCCAAAAGCAGGTTTAGATCATTGGCTAGTCTCTCTCTGCTTAGAAACAAGAGAAACACCCAAGCTTAAACCCTTCCAATTCGAAAATTTTTGGCTCACCCACCCAGATTTTCGAGAACTTTCCACAACCTGGTGGAGGCAGGCAGAGATAGACCATGGCACATGCATGTACAGGTTTCATCAAAGGCTAAAGAAATTCAAATGGCATCTAAAGAACTAGAACAAAAATATGTTTGGTAATATCTTCTAGAAAAAATAGGAGATTAAGCAACGCCTAGAGGACCTGGAAGAGGAATTTATTTCATAGGGACAAACTATAGACCTTGAAAGGGAGGAAGAAAAGCTACAAGCAGAACTAGAGGAGTGTCAGAAACAAGAGGAGATACTTTGGAGACAAAAATTCAGGGTACAATGGCTTAAGGAGGGAGAAAGGAACACCAAGTTCTTCCACCGTTCCATGGTGCACAGGCGATATATCAATAGAATTACCCAACTAGAAGACACCTAGGGTAACCCCATTCTCGATCATGTAAGCATAGAAGTTGAACTGGTTAACTACTACAAAGACCTCCTATCGGAACCCCTAAGGGATAGAATGTCAACCATAAGCAAGATAACCCGACATATCCCCTCCCTTATCACAAAGGAACATAATGAAACACTGACGAGGCCGATCACACGAGAGGAAGTCGATCAAGCAATTAAAGAAGGCAAAGCCCCGGGGTCAGATGGATTTACAACATACTTTTTTCACTATTGTTGGTCTATGATCAGGGAAGAAGTCTGGCAAGAAGTAGAGGAATCTAGAACATCTGGACAATTCTTCTTGGCCTTCAATTCCATTTTCTTCACATTAACACCAAAGGAAGAAAGGGTAACCCATCCAAAGCAATTTCGGTCCATTTCCCTCTACAATGTAATCTACAAAATCATCACGAAAGTAATATCTCTACGACTCAAACCGGTCATGCCCTTCATCATCTCCAAAGAACAATCTGACTAAGTGGAGGGATGCCAAATCATGGATAGTGTCATCCTTGCGCATGAGGTAATACACTCACTCAAGTCAACTCATACCCCAGGTATGCTCATCAAACTTGATCTCTCAAAAGCTTTTGACAGAATAAGTTGTCAATATATGTGCTCCCTCCTTGAGGCCTTTGGATTTGATACATCTTGGATAGCTTGGATCATGCAGCTCACTTCCTCAGCCTTCTTCTCCATTCTAGTTAATGGAGTTCCCTCCCAACCCTTTCCCCCCACCAGAAGCATTCGTCAAGGGGACCCCCTTTCCCCTTTCCTTTTTTTCATAATGGTTGAAGGCCTTGGTCGTTACATTAATGCCTTAGTTGAGGATGGTTCCCTCAAAGGCCTACCTCTTCACAATCTCCATCTGACAACCTCTCACAGTCAATTTTTGGATGATACCTTGCTGATGAATACTCCCACTGCCAAGGAGACTAACAAGCTTAAGACCATTCTCATGGACTTTGCAGAAGCTTCGGGAACCTCCCTAAACCTGGACAAGTCATAGATTTTCTTTTTCAATACCTCGATGGATATCCAAACCCACATCTCTAGACTTCTAGGGATCCCCAGGAGATCCCTTCCGTCCAACTATCTTGGTATCCCCCTTACAAGGATAGACTCTTGATATCCATCTCTAACTGTCTAAATAACTGGACCTTTTGCTCTCTCAACCTAGCAACTCGACTACTCCTACTAAAATATTTGTTTCAAGCATTATCGACGTACCTATTTACAGCCTTGGTAGCACCACAGTCAGTTATAAAAGACATCAAGAATCTCCAATGAAATTTTCTCTCGCATGGACACCATCCAGACAAGAAGTGGGCTCTAGTAGACTGGGATAAAATCTGCAGGCCTAAATCAATAGGTGGACTGGGTCTTAGGGATCCAGGAAAGCTCAATGACACAATGAGGGAAAAACTTTAGTGGCGATAGCTCAAACACCCCAAGGAGTTATGGGCTAAACTTTGGAAGCTCAAATATTCACCTACCACTAGCGTATACCTCCTCATCAAACTAAATGATCCGATTCAAGGATCCAACATATGGAATGCAGCTTGGTGCAATCGACCTCTCATACAGAAATATGCTTTTTGGGAAATATGAAATGGAGAGAGGTGCTTAATCTCACAGGACTCCTGGCAACAATTACCACCATTGCACTCAATGGAAGAGCTAATCCCCCTTCATCAACAAATGAAATTAAGGGATACACTACTTGTAAAGGATCTTTGGAAGGAAAACTTGTCGCAACACCCCTGGTGCATATGGAAGACTCAACCCCATGAACTAAACATACCAGAAGATAGCAATACACAACCTTGGGGGGATTTGGCCTTACAATGAAAGATCTACATCAGTGAAGAACCAGACATCCTCAGGTGGGGACACTCACCAACATGCATCTTCTTAGTAAAAGAAGCCTACAATCTTCAAGAAAATTATCACATGCAACCAAAAGAGCACATCTGGGGTAAAATTTGGAACCCCAAATTATGGCCAAAAGTCTCCATTTTTCTTTGGCTAATTGCCTAGAATCGCATACTCACTTGGGACAACCTCCGGAAGCGGGGCTTTGTGGGACCTTCTATATGCCTCCTCTACTGGCAACGGGAGGAAACAATGGAGCACATATTAAATCAATGCTCTCAAAGTGAAGTAATCTAGGACATGGTAGCACAAATAATGCGTCGCTCCAACAAAAACAGAGCAAGTATTGTCTACACTATTGAAAACTGGGACTCCATTACCTATCAAAACCAAATCTTAGATCGCATCTGGAAATTATTACCAGGATTCATAGTCTCGCTCCAACAAAAACAGAGCAAGTATTGTCTACACTATTGAAAACTGGGACTCAAACACTTATAACAACCCCATTCTGAACAACATCTGGCAACTCCTCCCAGGATTCACTCTCTAGCAAATCTGGAAAGAAAGAAATAAAAGAATCTTCCACTCTACTTCCTCCCCAACACTAATTGGGCAATGATCCTCACCCTCATCCAGAAAACAATAAGAGTTGAGCCCTAGACATAGGATGATATGCTATGTGTTATCCCCATTTTCTCGTGGATAACTAGAGATCATGTCTCAAGGCCCATGTGTCCTGTGACAGGGAGTACCGAGAGCGTGATTGACCTAAGTATGGCCCTGAAGGGCCCATACTTTTCTTCTTCCATCGACTTTATCCTATCAAATAGTTGAAAGAACATCCATCACCATCGACTTGGTCTCAGACGACGAGGGTTCTTGCTCCATGAGGTAAAATTGGTCTAGTATTCATGGTATGTCACTTTTGATCATTGAAACCTTTAAATATATGCATCCGATTCCTTTTATCTCTAACAACTACTTGGATCTTACATTAGCCCACTTGACCATGATTGGGGAAATTGGATGGGTGCCCTAGCAAGCCTGGTGGGCCTATAGGTCTTGTTTCATAACGGGATTTATGAAAATCCATCATCCGGCCTCCTATCATAGCACCATCGTTTCATCATATCTCCACTCATTTATCCCATTCCCTTGTTCGGGCATTGGATTGACCTCGCTTTTTGTAGGATTGCACTCTTATCTCAGAAGAAGGGGCTAAAGGCCCGTAAGGTAAAAGCAGCTTTGGTGAAAAGATAAAAGCCTAGAAATAAAACGAGATGCTTCTACCAAGGATCCCCGAAGGCAATAAAAGGCCTCTTAGCAAGAAACAAGAGGGACCCAAAAATAACAAACAAGACCTAGTCAAGAGGATAGGGTCTCATCACAGCCATCCTATTAGGTTCATGGGTACCTAACAATAAGACATTTCCAACATCTGGTTACCACACTAGGGCAATGACCCTTGGCCATTCAACCAAAGGTCACTGCCATGGCCAAGGGAAAGGGGGTCTCATCAATGGTTAACCTTCCCATCTCTCGCGGAAAGTACTTGTGGGTAATGATCAAGCCAACTCGTCACCATGCCAAGGCGCTATCCCTCCTGGGTTAGCCCTCTTGAATAAAAAGAAAAAGAAGAACAAAAGCTCATAAAAGAAAAAGAATAAAGGCAATAACGGCTTGAAAAATTGCATCCATGATTAAAGTAATGCCTTTGCCTTTCTACAAAGGCACTCCATTAAATAACAACATCATGCACCCCTCGCTCTCACTTCACCCACGCGGTTTCGACATCCCTAGCCACATCACCTCACTTTACACATTTGGATGAAACCTTTCCTGAAACTTCCTTTTCTTGTGGATACTAGCCCAATAGGACGGCTCGTCTTGGTTCTTTTCTCTAGTCTTGTATTGTAGGTTTTGTAATGTCTTTGAGCTATTGGACCGGCTGTATCAGGGCTTTATGCATATGTTTAATAATATTAAGGATGAAATGTGATTGACATTGCTATAATCCCTCGTGGACTAATGAGCCCATGGAGGGCGAGATTTTTGATGTGCAGGACCATGCCTCATTTATTGCACCATTTGATCTGCATACATGAGATGATCACGGACTCCATGGTTGAAGAGCCCACCAGATGGATGTTGAGACCCCATCAGACAGTGGTTGATCAGGGTCTTACACCGGAGAAGAAGAGGATGTTTTCATCAGAGGCACTGGCAGAGTCCTAATTCTAGGGGATTGACCCACCTCAAGTGAATGTTTGTCCTGATGGCCCAGACACCTATGAGCTCAAGGACGCCACCTTGAGCATGTGATAGTTTGACAAGGCAGTTGGCACGCAGGGTATGATTGGGAGGGCCAAGAGGGGCCAACGCTTTGCTCTTTGGTGTCAAGATTTGCCCTAAAGGGGCTAAAGTCTCCCCAAAGGCTCGACCGCCCTATTTTGCTCAGTTAGGGTTTTTTAAATGAACATTTAATGTAAAACAATATTACTTTTGATATTTTGGCCTTGTCGGCCTTTTATGACCTAAAAGGTAACTATGTCATTGATACACCATATATTGAGGAGTTTTTAGCCTCATTTTATCATGATTCACCACTCACTCATTAGTGAGGTCAGATTTTACCTCACTTGGGTTATTTTGTTGGTTTAGTGAGGTGCACTTGTTGAAGGAAGGAATTTCTTGGCATTTTATGGTGTTTCTCTTGAAGGAAGGTGTTACAACTAGGGTTTGCATGGTTATTTCTTGATGAATTGTAAGTATTTTTCTACAAAACTTCTTGATTGAATGGTTGTAGTCTTATTTTCTTACATGTATTTATAATTTGTTGAATCAAAACCCTAGGTGACAAGCACAGAAGTAGGTCCTTGTCTCAAGTCCCCTAAAAGAGAAACTTTTCAGCCATTGAAGAAAGAAAAGAGCCTAGTCATTGCTACACTCTTCTTCTTTTCTTCCCCTATTTGCTAGTCGTACTCTCTAGAGGTCAAGAAGGAGGAGACGTCCCAGGCCTGGGTTATCTACACCTAAGGTCGTTTTTCTTCTAGGGTTTGATGATCGAGCCTTGTTGTAGCAACACTCTCCCTCATTGCACTCTCTTGTCTTGATTTATCTTTCATGCTAGCTGTTTTTGCCAAGTTAACCTAAGGAAGGAGGAGAGAGCATGAGGCCTTGCTTTAGCAACACCGGAGTGAGCCTCTCTCCCCTAGGGTTTTGATTCTGAGGCCTTGCCATAGCAGCACTTCAGAACTCTTCCCTCTAGTTCTTAGCCATCCTCCTTCAACCCTTGCGTCCTCTACTAAATTGACTCCATTAACCCCAAGGCACTGATCTTAGACCTCTAGCATTGAAGTAGAATTGGATCTAACTCACTCTCAAACCTTTTTTGAATTGAAACCCTAACTACACTAACCCTAAGTTGTTGACGTCATCTTTGGTTATTTTATCTTTGATGCAACAACGTCTTGTTTTAAGAGCAATTGAATGGTGGTTTAGGCATTAATTGAATAAAGTGTTGATTGGTTACCTTGAATGCCACATTGTTCCAATATTTATTGGTGGAGTGTCATATCTTTTATTGCTATCAATAAACATTGACTTCGTCAACATTTATTTCTATATTGCTCATATACATTTATCAGATAGTCTTGTGAAGTACTAACCCTTTGAAATATAGTTTGCATATATTAGTTTGTTGTTGCTTTGTTCCAGGTAGGTGTTCTTCATTGGGGTTTTACTTTATTATTGGTTGTTTAGCCGGGACTATCTTTGGGTGGTGACTTGTGAAAGGGGAATTTGTCCTTGTCCTTTATTCTTTGCCCTTTCAAAACCCCAAGTCACCGGGGACATCTCCCCTGGGCCTAGCCTCCCTAAAGAGAAAGAACCTACCCATCGAGGTGACATTGGGTGGGATAGGTTCCTGTTACGTCAGTTTGGCCTTCTACCTTATAGCCTTTAATCCTAGCTACAAACTGTGCGATAACACTATGCAATCCTTCAAAAAGTATCATATTAATGGCCTGGAAACTAAAGCTCCCTTACCACCCCCACCAGCCGCCCCCTTCATCTATCCAACCTCTCTTGCATACCTCTCTCTTGGTCCCCACCCCCTCAAGGCTTTGTCAAATTAAATTTTGATGGCTCCTCGAAGGGAAATCCTAGACTAACTAGCTTTGGGGCAGTTCTCAAAGATAGTGTGGAGTGAATTCTACACATCACGGTCGGTTACTTGGGGCTCAACACAAACAATGCAACATAACTATGGAGTCTCATTACGGGAATCAAACTAGCCATCAGTCACAACATCCATCAGCTCATAGTGGAAGGGGACTCCCAGGTGATAATCCAAATTGTCTAAAAAATCATCGATGGCTCTCGTCCCTCGAAATTTTCCCCAAGCTGGAGACTTTTGGTACTGCTAGAAGACTTCAGATCCCTCCTTCAACCTAACCTCACGTTAATCCCCTCACATGTGAAAAGAGAAGCAAACAAGATAGCAGATTGCTTAGCTAATGAGGGAGTAGCCTCAAAGGAGGAGATGATTCAACTAGATGCTCGAATCTCCCCAGCCCCCCTATTGTTGAGCCAATGTATGGAAATAGCCTGAAGCGACTACCCCTCCCCAGATGGGGTGCCACACAACTAACATGCAACCCAAGTTATTTATGAGGCTCGTCGCCACCCTCGCCTTCAATTCTCGGATGGAGGACATACTTTATCGTGCTCCTGGGCAGGTTGGACATTTCCCTCACGCAAGTTTAATGGAGCTCTTAGTGCCCCATGGAGGAGGAATGATGATGGGTATGGGAGGTGTGTGCAAGGTCACCTCAGCACCCCTGGCGCTCCTCCATTTCATCCTGGTTTTTTATGGCTCGTTTCACTCAGCTCAATTTTCGCATTTGTGCTTCGCTTCATTGAGTCTTCCAACTCTGTGCACTCTTTTGCTAAGTTTCGTCTAGTTTTCCTTATTTTCCATGCCCCGAGAGCGTGGAAATCCCAAGAGAGGTCCTTCTTGGTATTGATATGCAGCCAAGCAGAGACGCCTCTGCAAGCTTGCCTATGCTTCTTCGACTGCATTGATTTGTGGGAATAAGGAGCCAAATTCGCCTCCCATGGCCTATGTAGAGGAGGAAATTCCAGAGGAACCAATTATGGTACCGCCATAATCCCTCCTCTACACAGTTCCAGACCACCATGACCGTCCCAACACAAGTCTCCCTGCAATTGCTACAGTGGAAGCCATGGAGGGGGAAACTTGTATAATCTCAGAAGAAATTCCTTTGGCTAACGCTCAACTGAGCCTCCACCGCCCACCTCAGCGATGGCCCGAGAACCACACTCACTTTGCTTCCTGGCACCAGAACATCTGGAGCTCATCTTTGAGATGCAGAGAGACATGATGGAGCATCTCCATAGGCACACTCTTCTCAACAACGGACTTGACATCCTGTTCAATGCTTTCTCGTGCACGCCAAGTTAGCAACATTGCCCAACCTACATGCAACTTTACGTCTTTACTCCTCACGACGACACTCAGAATAACATGTTTTAATAACTCTTTTAATGTTTAAAAATCTTAGGCTCTTTGCACCTCATCTGCAAAAACACAGGGATTTTTTGTACTCCTGTTCAACTTTCCTGTTTTGTGCTCAATCCAGATTTTCTGGACATGTTTTGTTCAGACTTCTCGTTGCATGTTCATATAGCTCTGTCTCAATACTCTTCTGCCACATGTTTTGGTTTCCAAATGTTTGGCGGAACAGGTGGTGGCTTTTTCCCTTTTACCACCCAGAATAATAGGGTGTCATCTGTTTCAATTTCCACTAGTTTGGAGGAACAAATAGCAGACCCTAAAACTTGATTTGATATGTACAATCACAACTGTTTTATGAGGAAATAACACTTTTTTATTAAAAAAAAATTATATAAAATAAAAATCCAATTTGAATTAACTATTAATTTCTTGAATATTAAATTTAAAAATAAATTTTTAATTTAAAATTTTAATAATTCACATATTGTTAGTTCCTAAATTCTACTCCATTATAAATAATTATGATACATAAATTATGCACATTGTTATAGATTGCTACAAAATATTTAATATATTCAACTAACCAAAGTATAAGGAAAAATTGTGGCTTAGATATATTTCTTATTTATTTTTATGGTTGAAATTGAAATTGATAATATCCACATAAATTTCTAAGCACTATTTGCTAATTGCTGCTTACTCACTAGGAGGAAGTTACTTGGTTTCATGTCTTTTATCATTATAAACAAAATGTAAAACCTCCAACAACATTACAGATGCAAATATATTAAATTAATGTTTTAAACTTTAAATCATTTCAATATCGAAACTAACATTAAATACATTAATTTCAAAAATATTATATTGAAACTTAAAAAAAAAAAAATATATATATATATATATATATATATTTTAATGTTTAATAACTATTCAAATTGGTTGGTTTGCTAATAAACTACAACTTGTAATAAATTTGTTATTTAATAAAAGCTTGTATTTGTTAAGTTATTTTATAAATCAAATGTATATTTCTTATTTACAAAGTGTATGAGGACAAGTGCTTTAAATATTTATTGTCTAAATTTCATTGTGAACCATGTGTCACTTTTCATCTGGGGTCTCTTCACAAGCAGCATTATCAAAGCTTTTTCATTAGAATCCAACGATTTCAATTTTCTTTGGATGGAATTATGAATTTTAGGTGTTGAGATTGTTGGTAATATAATCCAACATCCACTCATAGATACATTCAATTGTATAGATACATTCAATTGTGAGTGGATGTATTTGTGATGCTATCAGATTGGTGTGACAAAAGTCAAATCTATAGATATTTTCTAAAATGGAAAGGGCTACAAATGTTGTAAACGTTGTTGAGTTGTGCGATGAGTAGTTGGGAATGAAGGTGAACATGAAAATAGTGGATGTGAAGTGTGATTACGACATTAATTAATCTAATCATGGCATCATATTAAGCTCGGTTGTTAGTGGCATGGCCTAAGAAAAAACCATTGGAATGAAGTAGCATATATAAGGGGGAGTAAATGGTCCATGCCACCGAGGAAGTATCATGAGTGCAACGACTCGCACCATCAACAAACATCAACAAAGTTGATGTGATAGGGAGTTGGTAAAACCATATCAATAAGATAAGAAAGAAAACTATAAGGTGTAAAACCAAATGGAAAATGAAGCCAAATAATAAACAATATCATCTATATACAAACATTAGTGGGTGGTGCTTGCAAATTCAAGCGTGAAACGCTTCAAGTAAATTCCATTGATGGATCCTTTGAGGATTTCACCATCAGGGTAGGCAAGTGCATATGTTGCCTTCATCAAGTAATGTTTGATACTGTAGGGGCCTTACCGGAGTGACTTGAAATTTTTGTGGCCTAACTTCTCTTTGGCTGGAAAATAGGCAAGGACTACATCCACTTCACAAGGACCTATTGATCGTAATGGACCTTGGAACATTTTTCATGGCCTTTTTGTTTTCTAAGGTAGCAAGTTAGTCCTCATCTGCATGTTCCAAGGCTACTACTCATTGCTTTAAGTTAGTGGTGTTAGAAAGAAACTCGATAGCCTAATGGAGAGGGAACATCTCACATTGTATGGGAAAAACTACCTCTAAGCCATGTATGAGATGAAAGAGTGTGAACCCAGTGGTAGCTTTGATAGGTGTATGTTAAGTCCATAATATCAAAAAAATCACGTGAAACATGATTTTGAGGACCTTGTTGATAGCCTCAACTTGGCCATTAGTGTGTGATAGTAAGGAGAGGAGAACTCATGCAAAAAATCCAAATGTGAAGCTAATTCTTGAAATACTTCATTCTCGAAGTGCATGACATGGTTGGAGACTAATTCCTTAAGGACATTGAATCAAGTGATGACATGGTTTTAAAAGAAGCGAGTTGTTGTATGAGAGATGTTGTCAAAAGTTGGCATAAATCCAACTCACTTAGTTAAGTAATTGATAGACACAATGATGTACTTGTGGCCATTATTAGATACATGGTAACACTACATAAATTTGATCTCTTGCTTGCAAAATGGACTAATTGTGATAATGGGATGCAATGGAGCGAGTGGGGCTCGAGTTTTGGAGGTGAAAAATTGGCAATTCATGCAGTACTTAACCTCACGAATGTAGTCATGAAAAAGAGAAGGTAGAAAGTAGTTAGCATGGAAAATCTTCTAAGTAGTGACCATTCTTGATAAATGGCCACCGCAAGTCCTAATGTGGCAATCATTGAGAACTCGTTCTACCTCTTTGTGGGTTAGGCACTAGACTAAAATGGTATTGAATCCTCATCGATAAAAGGACATATTCGATGAGGAGAGAGTGAGGACCTTGGTGGCAAATACACTGACAATCATCACATGAAATATAAGGACCAAATTTATGCGTGCCAAGATAAATCAATATATTTCCATACAAAGGGTCTTCCAATGAAATGAGGAAAGTATGTTCATTGGGGAAAGTGTAAGGTCTTCGGCTAGAAGGGCGTGAAGACCCTCACCCAAGTCTTAAAGGAGACAAGACTTGGGGTTTCTTCGACACCCAAGTGTTGCACTAGTTGGGAAAGTGGGCGCCTTGGGCATGCGAACACGCCAAGGGGATTTCCCAAGTATGAAGTGACCAAGACATTAGGGCACACCGACATGAGGAGCGCACCAAGGTTGGGGTGTGTTGACCCCAAGGGGCACAATGGTTAACGAGTGCATGGGTTCGTTTGAGTGAATGGGTCTGCAAAGGGGCACGACCATTCATTTGGGAGACTAGGTCTACGAAGGAGCATGACAATTCATTTGGGCGTGATGGTTCGCGAAGGGGCACAACATAGCCAAAGGACACGACGGTTCACAATGGTGACCTTTGGATTCCCTATAAGAGAACAAGGGCGCACAACAAAGGAAGGTAGATTTGAAGAACAAAGAGAAAAATATCAACTCTGCGATTATGAGGTAGACTTAGACGAAGAGGGGAAAGCTCCCTCAAGGAGCCAAGTTGCTCCACATGGGAGGACTTGTGTTGCTTTGAGATGATTATGTGGGCAGAGTTGGGGTGACCTTCTTTTTGGTTGAGTTTGGGGGAATTCTTGTCACAGGTTTGAGGAGGCATGCTAGTAGACAGAACCATGGGTCTATGTGAAGTCTTGCAGCAGAGAAGAGATAATGAGTTTGTGGTGGACACATGTTTGGCGTGCTCCACAAAAGTTGCGACAAATGTTATGACAGACAAGTCTCGGGGTGACGAATCTGTGTATGAGTGTCTTGGTGAGGTGAGGCGGGTCGTGTGACTCTTCCAAGTTGTAAATCGAGTTGGTAGTGCTCATACTGTAACATTTGGCAATAATAATACTTAGCCACATGTTAGGCACAATTTGTGTCGCCCGCACTATATCTATGTCTCTCTTGTTTTTCACAAGTGTTCCCTTTGTTTCATGGATGTATGCTTATATATGACAAAGTGTTAAGTTGGTAACAATTGTCCAAGTATACAAGAGTTGCACTAGAGTAGGAGTGTGACTCGTCGATAGCCTAGAACAGAGTATGGGTATGCTCTAAGTGAAGATGCATAGTCTAGATGAAGTATCCTTGGTGTTTCCAAGTAGCCAAGTGAGGAACGTCATGGTGACACACACCCTAAAGAGGTGCATGATCACAATATTCAAGAAGACACACTGTGGGGACGCGACAGATGGTATTAGAGCACTTGGGTGAATGACTTGAGGTGACCTGGAGGAGCTTTGCAACAGGCAGTTGGTTGGGCATGTTTCCATCATGCGTCTGGTGCTATGCATCACTGATATCAACAATTGAGTTGAATTGGGTTGTTGAATGAAGGGGTCGACCACAACCTTCATATTAGGTAGCTCTTCACAGAGTTACAACAGTCAATTAACAACAGTATGACTTGAAATTTGTGCAACGTGTGCATGGTGCTTGAAGTGGAAGTCGTCAATATGTGGAGATAGCAAGATATTGGAGAGAAGTTCAACCGATTGCATGCAAAGTTTGGGACTTAGACGGATTTTTTAGGTGGGCCAATGGACTCAGCCTTGTATCACAATGAAGGTGTTATGTCGGTTTGTGTAGCTACGAACGATGATTGAGGGGAGTTCATGTAGAGAGTCAGTTTCTTGGGAAAGTGGAGGTCCAGTACAACAGACTTGAACCATCGATGTAACCAAGAATGTTGTTGAAAAGGTATGGTTGGTTTTGAGTTCTTGCATTTCCTAAGTGTTGTGGTGATTTCTTTGAATGGAAGTCGTATGACTTGGTTTTTCAAGTGCATTATGTTTCCGTAGTGAAAACCGACAAACTTGATTGTGACTCAAGTGGTGCAGATTCAAAGAAGTCATGTAGCAATTGGGATGCCTTGATTAGGCGAATGTGGAGAGAGTTTGGGGCGACCTTCTTGGACGATTCCTGTGGTGGGCTTAGGAATATTTGGATGTAGCTATGGAGGTGGCTTGAGGAAGTTTATTAACTCTTTTATGAGGCCCATTAGACAGACCATTGCAATGAAGTGGGCAATGAAGTATGTACATGTCAAATTTTAGAGGATGGATGAGGCATTGTGGTGCTTGGTGCCTCACACAGATTCATTTGGTCATGTGATGACTTGATAGTTGTGATGAAAGTGCCATAGTTTGGATGCTTGCAGGAGGTGCAATGCAATTTAGTTCTAGGAGATGGATGGAGTCAGCAAAGGAGTCAACCAAGAATTGTTAATAATCAACTTGAATAGGTAGCTCTACCACTTATGTTCCAGAGTAAGCAAGGGTTGTAGTAGACCCGCTGGGTGTTTGAGCTCCGACTTGTTTTGTTGACAAGTCAAGCATTCCCTCACATACTATAATACATCCCCTTTGAGACCCTTCCAAGAGAATCTCTCACATACCTGCATGTAAGTCTTCATGTATCTTAGATGCCCGACTAATGGTGCGTCATGTGCGACTCTCAAGATCTTCTCTTTGAGAGTGGATTCTGGAACAAGATATATCCAACCTTTTTAATGGATGATGTGATCTACTGTCGTGTATCTGTCGTCTTGTATTTTTTCATCTATCGAATTTCCTGCAAAGGCGTTCTTGGAATACTCTACCAAAAGGAGAGACTTCCAATCCGCTGCAATCTCAGACATGGAAAATGTTGTAAGTCTCTTGGACAAGGCATCTGTGACCACATTATTCTTCCATTTCACATACTCTATGTCAAAATCACATGCATGCACCTTGCTGACCCATTTTTGTTGCCTCTCGCTCATATCCTTCTACTCATTTTTGTTTACTCTCACTCATATCCTTGTCTAAATTTGGCTAACACATGCATGATGGCCAACATTTCCTTGTCATACATGGAAATAATCCTCTCAGTTTCCCCTAGCTTGCGGCTCTCAAAATCTATGGGGTGCATGTTCAGCATCAATATTGCTCCTATCCCTTCTTCGAATGCATCACACTTCAACACAAAGGGCTAAGAAAATTTGGGGAGTGCTAACACCGAGAAAGTGCTCATCACTTCCTTCATCCGATCAAATGCCTTTTGGGCCTCCTTTGTCTACCTGAATGCACCTTTCTTCATGAAGCGTCGATAATAACTGCATAACCCTAAGAAGCTTCGTAGCTCTGTCAATGATTTGGGTGTGTGCCAATAGAATATCACATGTATCTTCTCTTGGTGGAACTGTACACCCTGTGCGCCAATGATATGTCCCAAATACAAAATCTTAGGCCAAACTCACACTTCGTCTCCTTGGCATAGAGAGACTGCTCCCCCATGATTCTAAGTATCTCATCTACATGACACAAATGGTCCTCCCATGTCCTGCTATAGATCAACAGGTCATCAAAAAACACTAGCAAGAACTTCCTCAGTTGCTTGTTGAAAATATGGTTCATGCATGACTAGAAACTCATAATGTCCATAGTGGCATCAGAAAGTTGTCTTGTGCACATCCTGCTCTCGCACCTTGATCTTGCGATATCCCAATCTGAGGTCTATCTTTGAAAAGTAGACCGCTCCATGTAGCTCATCAAGTATCTCATCAATCCTCAGAATCAGGTACCTGTTCTTAATGGTATTCTTATTTAGGGCTCAGTAATCTATGCACATCCTCAATGTGCCATCCTTTTTCTTCACCAACACTACTGACGAAGCAAAAGGACTAAAGCCAGGCCTAATGTGTCCCACCTCCAAAAGCTCACGAATAGTCTTCTCAATTTCGTCCTTGAATATCTTCTGATGTCGGTATGGGGTCGTGATGACGGGCTTATCCCCCTCCTCGAGCTTGATGGTATGCTCAAATCCCCTGTTTGGCGGTACTCCTGGTGGAATTTTCCCAAACACCTTGTCATGTTTCCCCATAGGTCTTGTATGTCCATGTGATAACATTGGCCACCCTTTGTATTCTTTGGGGTGGTGACAACACACTCGACTACCCATGCGGTGTCCTTGTGTCTTAAGATGTCCTCCATCCTCTTTGTTGATATGATCTTGGGTAGGTCTGTATTCATTCCTCTCAGAACAACCCTTCTTCCTTCCCTGTCTCTGAACTCCATCCTCATGATTTGGTAGTTCATTTTGATGTCCCCTAATGAATAGAGCCATTATATTCCCAAAACTATGTTAGTGTATGTTAGTTCCACCACATACAAATCATTGGTTAGTGTGTAGTTACTCAACATCACGTGCAATCCTCGAATCCTATGAGTACACTCCAGGTTGTACCCGTTTGCTGCTTCCACACTAAATCCTTCGAATTCCTCTGTCCGAAGACCCTTCATGTCAAATAGGGTTGTGTCAATAGAATTGTGGGTGGCCCCACTATCAATCAATGAAGTAACTCAATGTCCTTGTACAACCCCTCTGATCCTTAAGATGTGATATCTATGAACTCCTGATAGTGTGGCTATGACCGCCTTATTGGGCTCCTTACATGGTGATTCCTCTTCTTTGACCGCACTCTGTGGTTGCTCCTCCTTAGGGATATTGTGTGTCTCTTCTTGGTCATGGCTTGTTTCCTCATCGTCTTCTTCATCAGAAAACAACTCTATGTAGTGTTCCTTTCCTTTACCCATGCACCTATGATTGGTTCCCAAGGGTCCTTGCACGTGAAGCAAAGATTTTTTTGTCTGAGCTCCCTTCGAGTCTCTTCATCCATGCAATCCTTCCCAGTCCTGTCTTTCTGAAATGACTTGTTGTCCTGATCTTTGGGAGGAATGTAAGGTTTGGTTAGCCCCTTTGTCTTTGGCGTTGTATCCGTCATGTCAAGTTTTTTCATAATAGCATCTTGTAGTGTGGTTGGTTTGAAGGCCTTGACCCACCCACGCAGGGGCTTGGATAAACCCTCCGTGAATAACATCACCAACATGTGCTTCGATATGTCTGTTAATTGTACATCGACCTTTTCAAACTCTACAATGAAGGCCTCGAGTGTTCCTGTCTGTCTCAATTGTGACAAATCACAGAAGGAGATATTTGGATCCTTCCCAACGAACCTGTCCATCAGTCTCTGCGTGAACTCCACATAGGATGCGTTACCAACCCATGGTACCACCATTCGTAAGCCTCACCGTCCAAGTGTAGTGTGGTAAATTTGATGGGCTATGATTCCATCATCGGATTGAGTTGGAGGTAGGTGTCCAACTTTTTGACCCACGATCTAGGTGAGCATTAGATGAACCGTAATAGGGTGGGATGGATAATTTCCCTGCCTTTCGCCCTAGGTCAACATTTTGTTTTTGCCCCGGTGCTCCTTTATGCCCTTCTCTAGGTTTGTTCCTGTAACTAATGCTGCACTAGTCCTATAAGGACATGGTTGCCTAAAACTCTTCTCCAAGTGCTTGGTATTCCTGGAAGTATGTGGAAAAAACCTCACCATGGCTTTGTTGTGTTGTTTGTTGATCTTCAATGAAGCTAGGTAGGAGAGGTTTGGGTGTCCTCCTACTCATTGTTGGTTGCACGTTGTTCCTGGGCACATGGGGAGTGTTTCCCCCCATTGAGGCTCCATTGTTTCTCCCTTCAGCTTGAGGGTTGGTTTGGCCATTGCCTCCATTGGTTTTAAGGCCCTGGAGGTTCCCCAGTGGGCTCAACAACTGTGTGAGGGTGTCAATTTCTTTAGCAAAGGCTTCCTTGATTTTATTCTTCCCTTTTTCCAAGTCACTTAGGATGTGCAACACATTGTCTTCATTATGGTCCCCCATGTTCCCTGTTTCTTCTTCTTCTCATACTTTATATGTTCCTTGCTTTATTGGTCCTCATATTTTCGTCATCCGGTCAGCCACAGGATGGCAAGATCAGAGCTCTCATACCACTGTAATATCCCTAGGGTTTTTAGGGTCTTAGGGTAGCTGACAAACAAAGTAATTTTATAATAGCTTTATAATAGCTAGATAAAAAATATACCTGCACCAGTTTCCGACAACAATAACAACACCCGATAATAGTTTTCAACAATACTAAGGAATAGTATCCAACCAACAATGAATAAAATCCAACATAGTAGTAGTCAGTGATTATAACTAACAACAACAACAGAAACAAATTAAGCAGTAGTTGTTGTCCAAACCAACAACGAATCATACCCAAAACCAACAGAAATATTGACCAAGGCAGTTTCCAACACCAAGTGCAATACAACCAACAACAAACCCTCTGAAGAGGTTGTTGTCCAAACCATACCAGAGTATAATTATGAATCCAACAACTCTAAGCTAGTAAACTCTTAAGCAGTAACCAACTACTATCTAATTTGAACAATGGACTAGTAATTCTAAAATGGTGGTCCTTCCAACAACAAGTACTCACAAAGAACTTGGAGAAGGAGTGTGCTCGATGTTGCTATCTTGGTGTTGGGCGCCCTTCCTATAGCCAAATAATGGCCTAGACCCTGGCCAAACCTCCCTCGGTGCCATAGAAATTGTAACTTGCCATGCCTACCAACAAATAAGGGTTTGGAACTCTCCTTAGCCTAGTTAGACTCATGCGACAACTCCAAGTAATGGTAAGGAACCCTCGACCTATGCAAGAGAATCAACCAATCCTTCCAGCGCACCTTATGCCAACCAACAAATCTCCAAAAGATGAATACTGATACAACAAAGATAAGGCTGAGCTAGGGTGAACAAGTAACCCACCAAAACTTAGAAAAAAAGGAGGGTTAAACAACCCTTTAGAAATTTGAGGCAGTGCCTCCACATACCAGAATTTTTCTCCAAATCCAAGTCATTATGCTCCTGAGGTGAAGGGACACAAGTGTTGAGCTAGGGTGAGTCCAGCCCATCGAAATCCAACCAGAGACAATGGTTAAACAACCCTAAAACAGCCTGAGGCATCTGCCTCCCAAGCTAAAGACATAAAACCTCCAAATCCAAATTATGTTTTTCCAAATGAGCCTCTCCTCTTCTTATAATGTCTCCTTAATTCATTTTCCTCCTTTTGTGGGTGATTTGTTCCTTAGGGAAGGTTGGACTTACTTGTTTTAAACCCAAATTATCCCCCAAGGTAAAGTCGTCGCCCCTTGGTGCCCCCTTGGTTCTCCATGGCTCCCCTATCATTGGGGACTATGGCCTACAGGGAGCCCCCTAAGCCAATGCATCCCTCCAACGATGGGCTCAAAGGGGAGGGGATATGACATGGGCACAACGATTGGACTAGCTACACAATTAGTCCAAGGCATGGGGAATATCATTATGCAGAGACATGGAAAAGTTCGTTGAAGTATGGACGAGGCAACAAGTTCACGAGGTTTCAACACTTAGACATTTTTCATGAGGTTGCAGTAGCAGTTGAGGCAACAACAACAATAAAACAAAGAGTGATCGTTGCAACAGGACAAGGGCAGCTTAAAAATTGTGGACAAACTTGGGGAGGAGACGTCTTTCCATCATAGCAGACAATTTGGTCGCACACAACTTTGGGCATAGGGCAATTTGGATGGTTGCACAGGTTGCAGATGATTGCAGTGCGAGTAGGAAACTTGGGGTGTCCACTTCGTAGGGAAACTTGAGGTTTCCACTTTGGCAGAATTTTGGGTTTCCAGTTGGCACGAAACTTAGGTTTCCATCAGACTTAGTTGCAGTGGGGGGCACGAGTTTGGGAAGAGACTTGGAGATCACGGGTTTTGTGGATGTTTGTTGGAACGACAAAGACTTGAGGTGGGGGAGGATGTAAGGTATTCGACTAGAAGGGCACAAATACCCTTGCCCAAGTCCTCAAGGAGAAAAAACTTGGGGTTGCTTCGTCACCCAAGTGTTGCATTAGTTGGGAAGTGGGCACCTTAGGCATACAAATGCGCCAAGGGGCTTGCCTAAGTATGAAGTGACCAAGAGATTGGGGTGCATCAACATGAGGAGTGCACCAAGGTTGGGGCGCGTTGGTCCCAAGGGGCATGGCGGTTGATGAGTGCATGAGTTCGTTTGGGTGTCTGGGTCCGCGAAGGGGTGTGGTGAGTCATTTGGGTGACCGAGTCCACAAAGGAGAACAACGATTCATTTGGTCATGATGGTTCGCAAAGGGGCATGACACACCCAAAGGATGTGACAGTTTACGATGGTGACCTTTGGAGTCCCTATAAGAGAACAAGGGCACACAACTAAGGAAGGAAGATTTGAAGAACAAGGAGAGCAATATCAGCTCTGTGATACTGAGCTAGATTTAGATGAATAGAGGCAAGCTCCCTCAAGTATCCAAGTTGCTCGACATGGGAGGACTTGTGCTGCCTTGAGGTGATTCTATGGGATGAGATGTGGCGACCTTATTTTTAGATAATTTTGGGGGAAGTCTTGTCATAGGTTTGAGGAGGCATGCTAGGAGACAAAATCACAAGTCTATGTGAATTCTTGCAACAAAGAAGAGATGGTGATTCTGTGGTAGACGGACGTTTGGGATGCTCCACAAAAGTTGCGATAGATGTTATGACAGATGAGTCTCGAGGTGACAAATCTATGTATGCATGTCTTGGTGAGGTGAGGTGAGTTGTGTGACTTTTCCAAGTTGTAAATCGATCCAGTAGTGCTCATATTGTAACAATTTTGCAATAATAAGACTTAGCCGAATGTTAGGCACGTTTTGTGCTGCCCACGCTATATATGTGTGTCTCTTGTTTGTTTCACAAGTGTTCTCTTCATTTCATGGATGTATGATTATATATGACTAAGTGTTAAGTTGTTAACAATTATCTAAGTATACAAGAGTTGCACTAGAGTAGGATTGTGACTTGTCGATAGCCTAGAATGGAGTATGGGTATGTTCTCACTCCCTCAAGAGGTGCACGATCACAAGATTCAGGCAGACACACTATGGGGACGTGATCCAGGTGGATATTGGTGGTCACCCACCTATTCCAATTGGCTCCTCTTGTCCATTTTAGTTCAACACGTTCTTCTATACTTCTTTGTAATTGTGGGTTATACACTTCTGGGGCTGTTTGAATCCCTACACATATTCCAGGTGGATACTAGTGGCCTCTCACCTAATCCAACTGGCTTATTTTGTATGTTTTCATGTCAGTACATCTTGTTGTACTTCCAGGGTCGTTTTGGATCCCTAAACAATGTTTTTTTGGCTCACCACAATCAAACTGTAGATGGAGTTAGAGTTTTATGACTTAATTTGTAGTTCTCTGAAATACCTTTCTAATGGGCTATCATGAGCCTAAAACGAAGGTCGTATGCAAAAGTTACGACCCCAAGAATTTGAGGTGCCAACTTACCCATAGGGACCCACATAACTTTTGGCATTTCACCTCCCAAGGTTAGGTTTTTGGATGTCTAGGGTTTTGGAATTCATTAGTAATATCAAAAAGGCATATGGAGCCTCATTGTAATCATTTTGCTCAAACGAATGCGCCTAGCAACCACATCTCTTCTCAGATATAGCTACCACCATTCGAGCAAGTGTTTCAGTTCTGCAGTTTTACAGTTTCAACCTATTCCATTTATTCAATAGAAGATATTGTTCACTGGATATCTGTGTTGTTCTTCATATCTTTGTGTTTATTGTATTCAGTCTGTTAATCAATTCATTCCCCTCCTAAATCTAGATCAGTGGTATTAGAGTGGTCTGCTCTTCATTTATTTTTCTTCGTGCACGTCCCCGACAAGATCTGGGTACACGAATTTGGGACTCGAACCAATCGAGTTGTTGAAAGATCAGTCGTGTCGAGCTAGACAACAACCCATGGGGGATGAAAAGAAAGATTATGGAGCAGGAGATCCTATTAAAATGTTGCTCGAGGAAGCTCTCACGTGTCAAAGGAACGAAATGATGGACAACTTTGCGTAGGTCCTTCGACGGCTTCCCACAGGAGAAGCATCTTCATCAAGCGGCCATGAAATCCCCTTCAAGGTACATGTAAATTTTGATATTCCATTATTTGAAGGACCGATAGATGCAGATGTTGTAGCTAAATGGTTGAATCTACTTGAAGGGTATTTTTCGGTCCATAATTTTTTCGAAAGGGAAAATATTACTTTTGCACTCCTCAAGGTCATCCCCCATGTTAAGGACTGGTGGGATACTTACTCTGAGCAAAGGGTTGTAGAGGAATCTGCAATATCTGTGGTTGCCCCTACATGGGATTCCTTCTGGGATGCCATTAAAGAACAATACTACCCTGTTGGAAGCTACGAGGACCAGTACACCATATGGACCACCCTGCGTCAAAAAAGGGACCAAACAATACTAGATTTCACCAATATTTTCCATACCCTGCACACCAAATTGGGTATCAAAGACTCTGAATGACATCTGGTGCTCAAATGCTACGACTGTTTGCATAGATACATTCAAACAAAAATGGAGTTTATGGACATCGCCTCATTGGGCACGACTTATAGATACACTATCAAGATTGAGGAGAAATTTAAGCAGAAGAGGCGAGAGTTTGGATCTGCAAACTCCTCACAACCGAAGCAGGGAAAAGGCCGCCCCAACCCACACATCAAGGGACCGAGCTGAGATGGCCACTCTTAGGACAACCAGTCCAAGCCGCCACACAAGAAGGGAAATGAGAAGATGAATAAGGACACGAGAAAATGGTGTGAGTACCATAAAATCCCTTGGCACAACACTGAAGAATGTCGCTCCAAGCAGTCACTCGTGGCCGATATGAAGGCTTCCAATTCAAAGGTTGATTCTGACTTTGAATCAAATATAAAAGGAGGGAAGCAAATCATCGATGTCGAACCCAGTGCCACTGTCGCTACCACCAAAGTCCAACCAAGCGAACCAGAGGAAGGGGAACACCTCTTTTACTCACAGATGTGGGTAAAGGGGGCTCTGCTTCATTTCATTATGGATAGTGACAATCGGAAGAACCTGATCTCAACAAAGGTCGTCAAGCGGTTGGACCTGCTGACGACACCGCACCCGCAACCCTACACCATCGGCTGGCTTCACCAAGGAAGAGATCTCCGTGTCAGCCAACAATGTCATCTTCCCTACAACATCAAGCCTTTCAAAGATGAGGTATTGTGTGATATTGCTCCCCTTGAAGTTTGTGATGTTATTTTAGGACAACCATATTTGTGGAAGCATCATGTTGTGTATGAGTCTAGACCCCGCAATGTTATTACTACTTTGGGTAGACAATGTACATGATACTAGAGGTAGTGTCGCCTACTGCTATTTCTTTAATCTCTGCTAAACAATGCAGTAAGGTCATTTCATAGACCAGGAAGTTCATATTCTTCATGATCTGTGCTCACAATAAGAAGAAGGTCGCTGCCACATCTGTGGCCTCTACACAGAGCCTCTCTTTGCACCAGAAGCAAGTGGATGAGATTGTGGAAGAATATATAGACATCTTCTCCTCACCCATCGAGGTACCGACGCACTGCCAAGTCAAGCATCTAATTGATTTGAACCCCAATGCACCTATACCTAATGGACCAATCTATTGTTGCTCGATGATGGAAAATGAAAAAACCACGCGTCAGATCCAAGAGCTTCTTCAAAAGGGGCACATCAGACCGACATCCTCCCCTTGCGGAAGCCCGATTGTACTAGTGCAGAAGAAGGACGAGACCTGGCGACTCTGCATTGATAACAAAGCCTTAAACAAAATCGCAGTCAGGAACTGTTACCCAATTCCCAGGATTGATGATCTTCTTGACCAACTCAAAGGGGAAAAGTTCTTCGACAAGATTGACCTAAAGTCTAGCTACCACAAGGTTCCCATCGAACCAACTGATGTATGGAAGACAACCTTCAAATCTAAAGAAGGTCTCTTCGAATGGCTGGTCATGCCCTTTGGCTTAACAAATGCACCAACTACTTTCATAAGGTTGATGGATGATGTATTGAGACCCTTCACCAACTCTTTTATGGTGGTATATTTGGATGACATCCTCATCTTCAATAGAACTTGGGAGGAGCACATGTGGCATATTCAACATGTTTTGAGCACTATGCTGCAATACAAGCTATATGCCAACTTGGAAAAATGCTTTTTTGGCATGAACATGGTCCAATACTTGGGCTACATTTTTTATGAGCATGGGGTACATGTTGATTCAACTAAGATCCAAGTCATCTGTGACTGGACAACCCTGACCACACTAGCTGAACTTCAGAGCTTCTTGGGACTATCCAACTTCTACCGACGATTCATGTTGGGATTCTTGCATATTGCATGGGCCCTCATCCAGGTGACCAAGGGCGGTGGCAGGGAGACGTCCGTGTGGGGGAATGAACAACAACAAGCATTCGATGATCTGAAGCATCGCTTGTGCTCAACTCCAGTACTCTCGTTCCCTGATCTACAACAACCGTTCGATATTGAGACTAATGCATCTGACTATGCTGTAGGCACAGTTCTCACTCAGCATGATTATCTAGTGGCATACCATAGTGAGACACTCTCAGATACTCTCTGAAAATACCCCACCTATGAAAAGGAAATGTATTCCATTGTACAAGCATATCGTCAATGGAAACAATACATTCTGGGAAAGGAGATGATCATCCACACTGAGCACAAGCCTCTATAGTTCATACAAACACAGGGGAAATCGCAGAGCGATTGCCATCAGAAGTGGTCCACCTACCTGGAGCAGTTCCATCTCAACATCAAGTATACGACAAGGATTTCAAAACGTGTCGTTGACTGCCTCAGTCGACCTCCCGTGGTTGCACTCACCACTGTGCTCCATTCCTATGGACATGAGGCATCTGAGTGGCCCCAACTTTATCAACAAGATCCAGACTTCTCCACCACCTATCAACTCTTGGGTACAGGCGCGACTGTCACAGATTTTCACATTCAATATGGACTATTATGCCATCTGGGCCATCTCTATGTTCCTACAAGTGAGCGTGCAAATATGATTTGAGAAGCCCAGTCCCACTACAGTCAGATGGAAAGACATTTTGGCGTGGAGAAAACCATGGCCGTTCTTCATAAACATTTTTATTGGCCAAAACTTCGACAGGACATCAACAAGTATATCAGATCTTGCACTGCATGTGCCATTACCAAGCCAAGCATCAAGAAGCAAGGCTTATACACCCCTCTTCCTACTACCGATAAGACTTGGGAATCCATCTCAATGGATTGATTACATGTCTGGGCTTCCATCCACCAAGCAAGGCAATGACTGTGTATTTGTGGTCGTTGATCGATTTTCGAAGATGGCCATCCTCACAGCTTGCAAGAAGAATATCATAGTGGCAGATACTACCAAGCTCTTCTTCGAACGAGCGCGGGTCCATTTTGGGATACCACAGACCATCGTCTCTGACTGGGACAACAGGCTCCTCCACACATTTTGGTTGAGTCTCTAGTCACTGTTGGACACCAAGCTCACTAAATCCATTGCTTTCCACCCCCACACAAATGACCAAACAAGGGTTGTTAATCAGATGCTTGTGCACATCATGCACATGTACAAGTCTAAGCATCCACGTTCATGGGATGAGAGTCTCTCCTATGTTCAACACCGTTATGATAAAGCTCTCCATAGCTCCACCGACCATAGCCCATTTCAGGTGGGGCTGGGATTCCAACCCTTCGGTCCCATTGATGTTGCACTACCTCTTGCCACCACACAGATAAATTCTTCCCATGTTCAATCTGAGACCGACAAAGCTACCAGATTCATTGAGCGGATTCAACACATCCGCCAACAGGTCCAGGATATTTTGCAGAAACCCAATGCTAAGTACAAGCAATGCCATGATCAACATAGGGTACCGCACCATTTTAAGGCTGGAGATAAAGTCTGGTTACATTTGCAGAAGGAGCATCTCACAGGGCCCCATTGGAAGCTCCGCCCACTTTACTATGGGCCTTACACTATCACCAAGGCTATGGGTAGCAATGATTTTGAGCTCAACACTCCACCTTTCCTTGGCCTGCACCCAGTGTTCAATGTGGACCTCCTTTGGCCATATTTTCCACCATTATTGGACACCTCAGAGATCGCAGAACAACTGACACCAATAGAACTCAACCCTGACTGCATGGAACAAGCATCACTGATAAGATAGTGGAAACACAGGTCAAGGGCACTCACCAACAGATGATCCAACTTTATTGGGTTGTCAAGGCAGGGCAACTCCTACACCAAAGCAAGTGGCTCACCCGGGGCCAAATCCATTAGAAGTTTCCTCACTTGATGGGGGAACTCAACGCAATGGAGACCATTGCTTCTTAAGGGGGGAGGATTGATCCAGGTGGATATTGGTGGCCACCCACCTATTCCAACTAGCTCCTCTTGTCCATTTTAGTTCAACACATTCTTCTATACTTATTTGTAATTGTGGGTTCTACACTTCTAGGGATGTCTTGAGCCCTACACATCTTCCAGGTGGATACTAGTGGCCTCTCACCTAATGCAACTGACATATTTTGTATGTTTTCATGTCAGCACATCTTGTTGTACTTCCAGGGCCGTTTTGGAGCCCTAAACAATGTTTTTTTAACTTGCCACAATCAAACGATAGACAGAGTCGGAGTTTGATGGCGTAATGTGTAGTTCTCAAAAAGACCTTTCCAACAGGCTATCGCGCACGTAAAATGGAGATCGTATGCAAAAGTTACGACCCCAGGAAGTTGAGGTACCAACTTACCCATAGGGGCCCACATGTCTTTTGGCGTTTCACCTCCTAGGGTTAGGTTTTTGGATGTCTAGGGTTTTGGAATTAATGAGTAATATCAAAAATGCCTCTCGAGCCTCATTGTAATCATTCTGCTCAGACAGATGCGCGTAGCAGCCACATCTCTTCTCAGAAATAGGTACCACCATTCGAGAAAGTATTTCAATTCTGCAGTTTTACAGTGTTAGCCTATTCCATATATTCAATAGAATATACTGTTCAGTGGATATATGTGTTGTTCTTCATATCTATATGTTTATTGTATTCAGTCCATTAATAAATTCGTTCCGCTCCTAAATCCAGATCAGGACGTGATAGAGGGTAAGTTAATAGGTGGATCAATTACACTACTAAGGAGATCATTGATGAACTTGACAAGTGCCAAAGCCTTCTTGTTCTTGGGGGTAGTAAATTCAAGAAAACTTTCTTAGAGGATAACAATCCAACATATTGCAAACTTACCATTAATTAGCCATCGACCTAGGATGTATTGCATGTGATTTGGATTACCTACAATCTTCAAATGATGAGGTAGGATATAGTGACATAGTTTTTGGATGGAATGGAAAATGACCAAGGCCAACCTCTCATCATGCTTGTGGTTTAACAATGGCTTTGATAGGTTTTCACTAACATTGTAGATGTCATGCTCACTACAATCATCCCTTTCCTAAACGAACACTCTAGCGACAACAAAAAAAAAGGCTAAAATGTAAAGGTTAAACTCCTTATTAAAGTCAAGGGGGATGATAAGGGGTGTGGTGGTGAGCACATGTTTCAATGTGTCAAATGATTGTTGGGCTTGGTCATCCCATACAAAGGCGAAAACACGTTGTAATAAGAAATGAAACATCATAAGAAGTTGCCTTTACATTGAAGGCTTTACAACTAGCATAAATTCCGTGGTAGGGGAAGTTCTACGATGGCCTAGAATTTTAAAGGATCAAAGGAAATACCTTGCCGTGAGATAATGAATGAGAGGAGGCATTCAATTGTGATGTAGAAGACGTGCTTGAGAGGGTTCAAGTGAATGCTATATTGTCAAAACCATAAGAAAATGATGCAAATGTCTTCTAAGTGTTGTGACAATTGTTTGTTGGAATTCCAAAAGCTATCAAGTCTACTGAATTTTAGATGGGATGTGGAATTCTATTTTCATCATATGAGCTATGATGAGGTTGGAACTCCTCTTAAACATCATGAAACAATTAATGATCATTTAAAAAATTTAAATAAAAGTTTTTACGGGTTTTCAGGGTAGAAAGGGAAATATAAAGAAAATTGAAACTTTTACCTTAATTTGTTATATATCATTCCAGGTTGACTTGTATTGTTGTGTCTCAAGCAAATTGCTATTTTCCCCAAACAATAGTGCAACTTGTAGGAAACCTTGTACATACAAACTTAGCTAAGTTGGATTGGTTTAGTACCAAATCGATCGATTTGTGCATCAAATTTTCGATTTAGTACCAAATTGGTCCCCTCAGATGGTTTGAAGGCCAAGTCAATACCCTTAGAGGTCAAACTGGTCAACTCAACTGGATCGACCCATTTTTAAAACTATGGGTCAAAGCTTTGACAGATTAAAATTATTTGGAATCAACTTGGAACTTTATATGCATGCTAGATATGGCATTGAGAATTGGATGTCCAACATTTTCTGGTTGTAATTGGAAAACAATTCTCTTTTATAATAATATCAACGTTCCATTGTCTAGAAAAGTCAAATTTGGATATATAGATATTTCTATTTTTTTCTTCCCCACATTTGTGGATGGCATCCCTACTAAACCTGTTGACTTAGACTAGTGCACATCACATGGGGATTTAAATTAGATACCCACTCATACATAACTAAGTCAAATATCCAACAACATTAACAACAACTAGTTAACTAACCCCTTAAACTATATCAATATCTCTATTACTTATATGCATTAAGTGTCCGAAATTGAAACGGGCGGGAGTCTCTGCATTTCAAACTCATCAATGGCAGAGTCGAAGCCTTCCAGGTTACTGTTACGTAGTTTTTTAGTAGGGTTCTGGTCACTTTCCAGTTTAAATGGTTAGTATCGTTCTGTTACGTTCCCTTGGCTCCCAGTTTTACCTACGAACCCCGTTTTAATCCTCTTCTCCCTGTTTTTT
>SNQJ01S0087753.1:0-14496 GCA_010110895.2 Picea sitchensis
TAATGCATAGCTAAACTTATAACTTCGTACTCAGAGATTGAAAGGAAAGAGAGACATAGTTACCTTCGTTGAGTTTCCTTGTTGCAGGAGATGTTGTACCTATGTCAAATGCTCTGGTTCTGTGGTGGCTTCACTGAAAATCTTAAGAATATGAATCCTTTGACCCAACTCTCCAATGTGGATTTAGCTAGGAGGAAGAAATGTATATGATTGTTTCAGTGCTTTCTTACATTGGAAGGGGAGAAGGATCCTATACAGGGGACAATTTAGTACATACACGGACTGATTTGCACGGCCCGAGGACTGGGAAAATATCTATTGTTTCATCCATGATATAAATCAGGAGAAGTTGAAGCGCAGGAGCACGAGGATATTGACATTACGGCTTTCTCATCCACTAACAATAACACAGAGGCTATAAGTTGCCATTCCTCTACTTTTTCCAAGACGAAATTCGATGAGGGTTGTGGAGTCGCCAATGAAAATAGCAGGAGGGCACAATATTCAGGTAACTGAATCTCATTTGATTCATTTAAGAGTCCTAGAAGTTCGAGTTTCTTAGAATGATATATACATTAATATCTAGTTGTACAAAATCCCATGTTATGATTGTATGTTTGAGGAGGAGGAGATTACCTATATTCTATGCGTATCTTAGTTACATATTGTTATTGTAGACGAGGCTAGGATGAATGCATAAATAAAATCTGAAGAACTTTGTTGCAACACTGATCCCAGTCCGCAAAGCCTGGAATTGGGGTGTACGAAGAAGAAAAGTTACTGAGGGGTCAGATAGAGGCCATGGGGCAAATGGGCTTCAAAATCAGCCATGGAGACAATGTTTATTCATAGAGATAATGTAATGCATTGCCTCAAGGGGTGAGGCGGTGGGGAGTTGGCCCGACAGTGAGGCTCACCCACCTCACCTCGACTGCAACATTATCATTCTGCTCCTTCATCCATTGTAATGAGAGCTCCTTCTTCATTTGTTATATTGAGTACGCTGGAGGCTACTCGAGTCTATTTTTGGAAGCAACAATGGTGTTTGGAAGCAACAGAGGATTAGTGTCTTCATGCAACAAGTTGTGGAGGATCAAGCTAGTTACATTGTTTGAAACTCAGGCAGTGGCTCCATGCAACCTGCCATGTGGACTGCAACCACCCTTCCCCAAAACTTGCTAATAACCTGCATGCCTCGTAAGGTGAATTAATAGTACATTCAATATGCATTAAATACAATAGTACGCTGTTAGTTTATTGTTTTTTCAAAATTATTAATTTGAAAATAATTTTTCAAAGTCTTGAAAATTAAATTAAATTTTTTACATACACCACGGACAATTACGTCTCATCATAGTTACTAGACCAATAAAAAATTGAACATATCTATTTCAAATATTGGATAAACAATTTTCATTTTAATAAAAAAATGGTTTTAATATAAGTTTTTACAAAACTTTGAAAGATGTTTTGAAAATGCTCCAAAAAGCACCTATCAATACAACATAATAGACCACCTAATACACGATCAACGATAGTTGACCGTGAGGCCGTTGCTATAGTCCCTCGCCTGAGGCAGGGACTAAAAATGTGTTTTGCAAACTATATGCTTTTATTATTTTCATTGTAAAGCAACTTTATGCATGGTGTATGCATGCCATTTACCATTCAAAATATATGTTTTTGAAATTAACCATGCATCGGAGCCAATGAAAAGTGATGAACAAAATGGTATAAAACTATGGTTGAAGTGGCAGATCAAATAATTATATAATAGTTATTGTAACTAGTGAAGCAAAATAATAACGACAGGGTATAAGGTGGTTGATTTTCAATTAAGTGTTCATCAATCTCAAAATTAATCAATAATAAATTGGGAGTCAAGGGCTTGAAAGATGACAAAATATTTAGAAACAAAATCGCATTATCGACCTCATTGTTGTTAGTGTTGCTAGGTCCACCGCATGCCTCGTAGAATCGCCAACAACCCATGTTTCTATCATCATTACCACCATTATTCTTTGATAACAACAATTAGGGTTGAGCAAAGCAAGGAAAAATCGAGAGTAGATGAGAAAAATGGTGATGCATCAAAAGTAAGTTGTTTTAATATGGAGCACAAATGAAATGTGTCAAATAAAAGATATTATTACACTGTAAGGCATTTTATTTGTGGAGTCTATGTATTCCGATAGGATGCTTGTTGTGCCCTGTCCGTACATCTCATTAGATGACCATCAAAGGCCTCTTCATAGTCTATTTGTCTGAGTGTTATTATGAAACCCTTCTTTCCATGTGACCACCATCTATGCTCGTATTTTTTATATCTTCTTAATTTCAAATATCAAACCCTCATTGGTTCCCATCTTTGAGGCAACATTGTACACTGGTGACATTTTCAAGGGCATGCAGGCTATCAAGATATCATCTGCCATGGTCACATCGATTACATTTTTAGCATGAGTTTTACAAGATCACACCCTCACCTTGCTTCCTTCAAAGATCAGCTCGAGGAATTAGGGAAAATTAAAGTACCTTCAATCTCTCAACCTTCTGGAGATGATGCTTTATTTGATGGGAGAATCCTAGGATTTAGAGTTTATCTCCTCCAATTGGACATTCTCTACACTCTGGTCATTGATTTGTCGAGTCAACCATGGGTGTCATATCAACCATCGAACCCTATCTACTGGAGCGTTGTTGTAGTGAGCCCAACCTCTCTACTCAGTGTTTTCTCTCCCCCACGTTGGTTCGACTTAATTACAATCTTTATTAACCCTCTTTGTTTTCCTTGCCTTCCTCCACGTCAACTCATCCCAACTACCTTCTTTGTTGTTACTATGTGTTATTCATGCCTTCATCCATACGCTACTTCAATGCAACTACCATATTTACTTCCCTTTCACCAACTATGCAACTCATCTCCCCTGTCTGTTGGCTTCTACTTGCTTCTATACTCTTTCCCTAGCAACTCAGGCCTCGATGTCTACACCTGTTGGTCACCCCTATATTGTGTCTTCATATATATTTTTGTCGCCCTGGTGGTCCCCTTCCATATACTGCACCCACATTCACATTTGTTCCCTTACCATCTACTTGTGTTACCTCTTTGAACATTTTTGTTGAAATTTTCCTCCACAATCATTGTCTGTCATTATAGTTCACAACAACCCTCATTATATCAACTTTAGTGATATCACAACAAGTAGGTACTATGTGTTTTTCCCTCTCTACATTTGTTGCAAATAAACATGTACCCAGATGTCGTCTTATTGAGGTTTTGAATGAGGTTTAAATGGCATGATGTTAGGGTTAGCCTATACATATATGAAATTGTGCCTTTTTCATAAAACTTTGAATTTTTCATAAAATTCTAAATTTATAACTTTCTAATATGCTATGTTTTTGCATAGATTTAATTACCTAGTCCAAATATATCAAAATATCACATTACACGATTCTTGTTTTAGGTTCAAAGTAGACTTTACGAAGAACTCTCACAACGCGTGTTTTGACCATATCAATTACTTGTATTATTTTATCATCATTTGGAGTGATGTGCATTTAGTTGAAATTGTCCTTGAATGATATTTAAATGGAAAGACTTTAGGGTTGGCCTACAAAGATGTGAAATTATGCCTTTCTCATAAAACTCTAAATTTCTAATTTTATAATATTGCTATACTTTTGCATAGATTTAATTGCTTATTCCAAATATATTAAAATATCATATTCCACTATTCTTGTTCTTCAGAGTAGACTTTGGAAAGAACTCTCCCATTGGGATGCACAAGTTCAACCCCATGGTATTATGCTTCTATATCTAACCTGACACACGTGAAACACTCTCCATTGCCATCAAAATATAACGAACATGTTTCAAATGGGATGCTTCATATGGGGTTGATTATATACCTCACTACTTGGAAATGTGAAGTGCTTAAATAGTTCATGTGAGTTAGATCCTTTCTTTTCCTATAGACTTATAACGTTTCTCCTTCCCCATGCATCCTACTTTCCTTTACTCTTTTCTACTTGCCTTCTTTTTCATAGAAATATTGTAATAGTGGACGTGGAGCTCATCAACACCACAACCACCCTTGTAGGCACTTCGTTGGTTGTCTTACCTCCACCTGTTTATCCTTCCCAAGCTAGTTATTCCTCATCCCAATAACCATTTCTCAAAGAACATCTCCATTTGACCTTACCTCCTTTCTATTCCACTATAGAGACAACTATTCCTATCAAAGACTTGATCCCTTATCATACAAATTGGGTAATCAAGGCTCATGCCCAATCAAAAGCATCCCTTTGTCAATTCAAGGATATGATATAGAAAGGTTTTTAGATTTGACTTTGTTGACATTGAAGGAGGGGAGATAAATATCACTTGTTTCATTGACTCCACTAAGATGTTCTATGCTCAAATCCAACCCTAATGTGTCTACATTATCTCCAAAGCCATTGTCAAACCAATTAAAAAAAAGGTTTAACCATTTGAATAATGATTGAGAGATATTCTTTCTACCCGCACCCTTAGTACAACAATGCCCAACTGATGATCCATCAATTCCTCAACACCATTTCAACTTTAATTCAATTAGTGAAATCAACTCAACAATCATCAATTCTATTATTGACATTATTGGTGTTGTAAATAACACTTCTCTTAGATCCCTTGTACAAAGGAGAGATGGCTCAGACACTATGAAGAAAACAATCCACCCAAAAGACATGTTGGGCTATAACATTGACATGACATTGTGGGAAAACATTGCCACATTGAAGGGGAAGAACTTATTGACTTGTGTTCTACAATAGCTCACATCATCCTAGCAATAAATGGAATCCATGTAGTTGAGTTCAAAGGTAATACTATGGGGACTATCCTTGAAACCAATGTTATAATAAATCTAGATATAAAAGATGGCAATAAATTGACAATATGGTTTCAAAAAGAGGCTTGCATGCTCCCTATGTTGGACAGTTGGTTGTCATTGATGTCAACAAGTAGTGGTTGTCATTGATGTCCACAAATGTGATGGGTGTATTTGGAGAAGTCTCCAAAGTGGTCCCCTGATGGTGTAGCTCTAAGCATGGCCCTCACGAGAAGACGCTTTGAAGAAGTCTAGACGAAGCCCCAGAGGTGTGGTTATGGAACCCAGAGTTGATCGCAGAAAGAGGTCATGAAGGACGGTGTGAATGCAGCTAACTCACTCATGGATGAATAGTCCTTGTCATGTCATTTCTGGTGATAGGTGGTATGCCATGTGGTTCCTCACGGTTGGGGAGTTATGGCCTTGTGAAGTTAGAAGCCCTGAAGAATGGTCAAGAGGCCCCTAGTTGGTTACAAGTCTTTAATGAAAGGGTAGAGTGGTTGTAACAAGAAATTTAAGAAGCCCCTAAGATTAAAGAGGTTACCCAACAAAAGTATAAATACACCTCAAGGAGTAATTCACAAAAACATTCACTCACTTATTCTATTGAATATCTTCTAGTGAACTAGTGATCTATTTGGCAAGTTTGCGACGGTGAAATTTGAGGTAGCGACAAGTAGGAAGTGTGGGAGTTTCGGGGTTGCAGAGGAGAGCGAAATTATCTGAGGAAACCCTAGTTTGGTTGACCCCCGTGGGTAAGACCACTAGTGTCCTGCGAGGCATCTCTGCAGGTTGCATAGTGCTCGTCAAGCGAGGCCCCATGTGACAGGTAGTCTTAGTCCTACGAGGACAAGACATATTTGGGGGAAATGCTTGTACCAAGTCCTTGAGGTAAGAGGAAAGCTAAATGTAAGCAGTACTATGTATCATGTCAACTACAGAGGTATAGGTATGATTATGTGCTTGTTGTGATGATTATACTTTGTTGTGGTATGGTACATGCTTGAGGTATGTTTGGTTTGGCACATGGTTGATGTACATCTTGGCTACATGGTTGATTGATGTATACTCTCCTATCTGGTTATGACATTATTGTTATGGTTCATCGTTAGAGACATATCTTTGAGATGTGGATGTATGGTTGAGGTATACACTTGATGTATGGTGGCATATGCATGAGGCACTTGCCTTGGTTCTTTGAGGCACTTCATTGATGATATGGTTCAGATCTATGCTATGGTATATGGTACAAGTTCTATACATGGTTGATGCTCTAGTACATAGAATATGATTTGATGTTATGGTATATTCATTTGGCATATCTCTTGGTATATGATTGATGCATGTTATACTACATATGTTGATACACAGTTGATGGATGATATGGTACAGGTTTTGGTATAACTTATGTTGATGATCAGTTCTAACTTCTAGGTTGATGGTACAGTGATAGTGACAGAGATAGTGGAAGTGACAATTTGGTCTACACTTATATTTCAGGGCGGCAGGACAGGGCAAGGAAAGGGAGCTGTAGCCTCCTTCCGGTTGGTGCTGGAGAACATAGGGAGTTGGAGCTTCCTTCAAGTTCGAGGTTGAGAATCAGGGGGTTGTAGCCTCCTTCTGGTTGGAACCAAAGAATTTAGGGAGTTGTAACTTCCTTTAGGTTGGAGCCTGTAAATAGGGGGTTGTAGCCTACGTCCAGTTGTATCTGGAGAATTGGGAAGTTGGTGCTTCCAATGAATGTATTCTTTTGATATATAAGAAAAACATTTTGTGGTTTTCTCCCATTTGGGTTTCCACATAAATATTGGTGTACTGTGTTTATATGGATTTCTATTATGCTCTATTGATTTATATTGTGGTCAAAAGTGATAATGAAGTGCTCATACTGATTCACCCCCCCTCTCAGTATTCCAACACCCTCCCCATCCTTAACTAGAATATATAACATTGTCCCAATCCAAATAAACAAAAGAAAAAGAAGAACTGATGTTCTTAGCATCCCTCCTTCTGAGAAAGTAGAATGGATTTTAGTGAAGGCTATCATAACAAAAATCCACATGCTTGACTTCTATTACAATGTGTGTCCTTTAATCATTGTTGACAAGCAATGAATGAAAAAAGTTTTCCACAATTTGTACAACACTTGGAATTGTCCCAAATGCAATGCTAATTTCTTTGAATGCGATTATAGATACTTACGTAAGTTGGACTTGCAGGACCATATTAGAGAACTCACCTCCATGGTTGCTTTCAAAGATGTTGACATGGAACTAATGGGGGTCAGGGAAAAGGACTTGCACTTTCTACCTATTGATCCCAATGCCATCAGAGAATTTGTTACCAAAATAGAACACAAACAATTCATTTTCACCATTGTTGCAAAGGCAAAAAAACTTTAAAAATACTTAGCACTTGAAAGGTGACCATCATGAAATCAAAATAGTCAACATTCAATCATGGGAGCAAATTAATGCTAGATGATATCAAAAAATTAACCAAACATAAAATGTATACTGTTATGTATTCCCTCCATTTTTTGTCACCCTTTTCTTTCAGGCTTACGCATATCTACCTTGGCAACTTAAACTAAACTTTGTTTTTTTTAGTTTTCCCAAGCACAAGTTTTATAATTTTCACATTTTGGCTTATAGACTGTAATTTTTATAGTTTGTGTCATATAAGTATTGATAATAATATGTATTTTTCAATTATGAAATTACGGATTATGAATCAACCATCCCTCATTTCTATCTTCAAAACTTTAAAGACTAGCACCTTGATATTTGTTCTTAAAGCAGTTCATGTTGTGTTTTGTTGTAATTTAATTTGTTATTTTCCCTATGTGGTGTTGGATTTCGCTTGCGCACGTCCTTGTTAACGTTGGGGGGTTGATGACCCAGGTTTCGTCCAGAGTTGACCAACAAAAACCCCAAGGCGTTGACATATCAATCCTCAGCCAAAGACTTACGAAGGTCTCACTTGAGACACCATGAGAATCACATAGACCATATGGTCTTGTGTCGGTGATGAAGAATTAATTACATAGGAATCCATTCGGGTTGGCATTCATGCATTCCATTGCACCTAACTTAAAAGCTAACAAGATGTAACAACCACACATAAATTCATTGGACACATGATCGACACATTATATAAAAGGAATCAATGCAACTTTTATTATATTCATCTGACCAGTCACATACATATATCAAGCAACTCATCAATTGACAGAAACAACACTCTACACTCTTATACATTTTCATAGTATTTCATTACATAGTGCCATGCGATTTCTCTTGAACTCTGTAGATATTACAAAATCGGAATCACAACTAGATGCATTATAAAACATGAACTTAGAGTGACTCAAGGACATTAACCACAACAACTCTCTGCATAACATCAATCAACCACTGACCAATCGAATGAGTATCTCTTTTTCTATTGTCCTTGCTCCCTTTTATCTTCTTCTCTATTATGGAGCTCTGTCACTTTCAGTTCTGCTCCACTTACTCTTCTGACTACCAGTCCCACATGCTTGTGTCACATGCATGCAGTCCACGTAGCCTCTTTGGAGTCATGGCAGTCTTAACTACCTTGAAAACTCATCCCCTTACTGCTCCACAATCTCTTGTGTTGCCTGAAGTAACTATTTGGGAAGATTTCCTGAAGATTATTTTCTTGATTCCGATGTGCATGTAGTGTCTTCTTAATTTATGGTATGCATCACAAAACTTGGTCTGACATGCATACCAAAACTCGGATTGGTGCACATTAGTAGAACTTGGACTAGGCACATTAGCGAAATTTGGACTGGCACGCGTGCCTCATGTCACCCACTGCACAGTTGTTGGAGTGCATGCAAGAACTGAAATGTGCACACAACTTCATTTATGCACACGCACAATCTTTACCCAAAACTTTGGGTGCCAACATGAAGGTACCTTGTTGTAGACATCATCTTAATAGTTTTGTCTTTTGTTAAGAAAGCATGTCCCCGGTTAAGGGTCTTCAGTAAGTTCAATAGAAGTTTTTTATTTCATTTAGCAACGTGTGCCATTAAAATATATGTAAATATGTTTTCTTGGTCCATAATCCTTTGTGATCTTTGATCATTAATTCTCCAATTTACTCAAATACAAGAACAATGGAACTATGGTGTGCATACCATTTGGAAATTTAATCGAGTATAGATAGGATATTTTTTTTTTGTTTAAAGAGACTAAAACGATTTTATATATAATGGAAGTTGTGCCAAAGCAAAACACCAATCAAGATAGTTACAAAAATTAGCTCAAATTTGTTTTAGTCCTCTGCTACTGATCTAACATAAAAAAATACAACCTATCTCTTTATACATTCGAACAAACTTGCTTCTGTATATTTTGACAAATTGACCAAGCAAAAAGATGTAATGAAAATACATATTTTAAACAACAGATTTGTTGTCAGGTGTTTATTGGAATTTACCATGGTTGGGTTCATGATCTTCAATCTCCATTGGAACCATTTTTTGATCTCCCCATGTCTCTTCTAGGTTCTCTGTCTGAGCATCTGTATCCAATTAATTGTTTGATCCTGAATTGGACTGTTGGGGCATTGCAAGGGCCATGAGATGATGGCATTCGTGCTCCAAAGTGTCCACACACTAAATGAGTGTCCCAATAGTTTGCTCGAGGACATTGGTTCTTTGTCTCTCTTGTTCCAAGGTTTCAACTCGATGAAGCAATGCCATAATTATCTGATCACAACCACTTACCTTACTGTCAACTTAATTAAAACTCAATTTGCTACCCTCGACCATGTCTTCATGCCTACACATGATGCACTTTACACCACACCAGGATGGGTCCATGATTAGAAATATATATGTAGTACTATGGAGAGAGAACTAATTGTAATTTGTGAGGGTGAAACCCCACAAGGACCTATAACAAACCTGCCACCTGAAGGGAAGGGCCCTCGAAAAATCCTTGTAATAAGTGAACTTCCTTTGCTCTGTATTGTCGCTGAAAGAGTCTATGCCTTGTGAGATTTCCAATATAGTGGGAGCCTCCCACATTGTCCCCCAGGGCTGCCCAAGACTGATGCCACCATTGTCTTTCTCATCCTAAAACCAGAAGGAAAGAGGAGAGCAAGAGGGGTCAACAAACTTGCCGAGGAAAGAGTTAAGAGAAAACCCAGAAAGCCGGGAGTTACTGTAGGAATTTCCTAACTCCCAACCAAAACCAAATGGGCAGGAGGAACCCCATGCACATAACAATTAGCCCTGAAGAAAATAGGTTTGAAATTTTGAAACTCAAATCAATGCCCACAATCCAACTTCCAACTTGATTCCAAATGAACAGGTCGAACCCCGAGCTCAGAAGAGGGAACACTGGAGACAGGGTTGAACTTTCATGGCACATGACAAAAGAGCCAACAGACCGGAGAGGAAGACCAAAGGACCAAAATCCAGTCGGGGAAAAAGGAATTAGGCTCGGTTCTATACCAACAAAGAAGAGGAAGACAACCCAAAGAGGGGCCAATGAACTTGTTAGAGAGTAGAGGTTATGAAATCTCGGTTTTATAACATATTTTACCCAAATCAAACCAAGGACCATGTGAATAGGTCAAACCTCGAGCTGATTAGAAGTAGAGCTATCCCCAAATTCAAAAACAAAAGGCCTAGAATTGATCAATAAATGACAAATTAGGTGGTGAGAACCTACCAAGATGATAGAATAGAACCTGAGCTTTCCCGCTGGAAGAAGAAAAAAACCATTAAACTGAAGTTGGACGAATCGAGGAGCCTCACAAAACTGTTGGATATAAATTACCATGTCCATCACGTCGAGACCTGGAAGATCAAACCCACACACATTGGAGTGAATGCTTGGTTCAATTTGTTGTCCTTTGAAATGTGTGAGGCTTATATCATAAACACCCCTATGCCATCGACCTCCCATTATCATAAAAATCCAAATCATAATAATTAAGGGATGGGGAGGATTTCCCCTATTGATTTCCCCTTTCCTTAGGTTGGTTCCCTCCTTAGCATTTTGGTCCACACTCGAATTTATTTCTCGCTTTATGTGATAAAGGGAATAGTTTTAAAAGTTGCTTGGGAGAGCAAGGATCTAAGAGATGACGCAAGTGTAAATGTTATCTCCAACATTGTTCTTATTGACAATAGCCTTAATTATCATCATAGAATCTTTGCATAGAGTTATCCATCGGATCCTGATCGAAAGAGCCATCCTAATGCCTTCAAAGAGGGAAAAAACCTCTACCTTGTTATTAGTCATTGTACCTAAACCCCATGCATAACTGATTGTGGTATGTCCTCTGGGATGTCTGATTATCCCCCCTACACCTGTCACCCCTGAAGTATAGATAGGAATTTTATGGTAGGTTATCTGGTAAATATGCGAAAAAAAAATTCACAATAAAATGGCTAATCATCTCGAGAAGAGAATGGGAAAACTACATGTAGAACCTAGATCTTATGCATTTTCCTACTTACATGGGTGGCTAAAAGGAAGGCTATTGTGATGTAATGATAATTTAGAAAAAAACATACACCTAAAAAATAAAGCTTACCACCCTGCCTTTTTCTTATTGTTGGTTACTTCATCCTTTCTACATTCCTTGGGCTGACCCGGGTTCAGATCTACTATGGTTTCCAACAAAACCCCTTAAAACTATTGGCCCTCCTGGTAAGCCAGAAGGCAACACAACGCACAGAATGCACTGCGCAATCTCACCCGAGATAGTCCTTATGGGCGGCTCCAACGCTCAGGGGCTTGCAGCCTGGGAATGAGTGGGGATCTGGGGTTACACTCTGTGATCTTCATTTGTTTACTCTAACATTCAACTTATTTTGAATATTCTGTCATTCTTATTCATGCATGTAAAATAATAGATCTAACTAAGTCATTCATGCATTTATCTAATATCTAATCATTGACAATAAAATAAATACACAATATTCAATCACATAACGCATGATCTACCATGGTTCACCCCTCTTGGGCTACGTCCACAAAGATTTGGTTGCTCTGCTATTTTATTATTATGTTTCCAAAACTACAACATCGTGCACATTACAACTCTCCATCAACAGGTCGAGATCTACAATGAGGTGGACTAGATCACACCAGGCTCCTCAGCCTATGATATAACCCTCAAGATCTGCCTTATTTATTCTCCTTAGCTCAACAACTTACAAAATAGATCAGAATTACAGTTATTTGGTCTTCGGACAACATAATAACCATGACCAACAACAACGAGAGCAACCAACCCCCGACCTAGACCTCCTAGGTACCTACTTATACCTGTTTTTAGCTTACTAGCCATTACATCCTCTTACCAAAACCCTAACCCTAGCATGGTTAGGTCTTCTTGCATGCTTGCCTCACATTATTTCCTCCTCTGCATGCACATTTACCTTGCACGTGTTTCTTTTCCTTTGTGCTTTATTCTCCAAAATTAGCCTTTACTCCAAAATGGGCCTACACCCAACATGCCCCCAACACTAATATGTGGCTCTACTCGAGCCACCTAGGCACTGCGCGCACCCTTGACAGCCTCTGCTAGACTGTGGAACTCTTCTGCCAGTCCCCTTCCTCGTGTTTGGACCTGCGTAACCTTTTCTATAAGCACTTCTATGTTTTGCACTGTGACTTCCTCCTAAACTATGGCTGTGCATTTTGCCTATGTCTGTGCCATATTCTTCTTCTCTGCCTCCAACTGCACGATCAAATTTGTCACTTTCTCTTGGAGAGGTTCCATCTACGCATGTCTCTCTTGTTGGTGCGCCTGCGTCATCTTAAGTTCGGCCTGCAATCTCTTCATCTCATGCGTTCCTTTTAAACGCTCAGTGATGCCCCTTGTCTTCTGCCTCTGCTTGAGGTCCTGGATTTCTGCATTTATCGTCTCTTCCTCCTAGTCCCACCACTGGACCTACTCATCTTCCTCCAACATTGTCCAAAGCTGCGATGTTCTGTCAAACAATTATGTTGGTGTGTTAACTTATTTCTCCAACTCTGCTAGTTGGAGTGCAGCTTATGCTTTCCTTTTCTCCCTAACCTCAGGTGGGGTTGTTGGAGTCAACTTTTCCTTCAGTTCCTCAATCTATTGCCTATAGTGGTCGATGGTTTGGGAAATCTGATTGAGTTTTTCCTTTTTACTTGGATTCTCGGCCTACGTGTTGTCCGGAAGGTGGTTGTAGAATGTTGTCACCCCCTATTCAATTTTATTTACGCACTCTTTCTTTTCTTTGGTCTCGAACTTTACTTGTTCGACCACGAGCTCCAATGTTTCCTTGTCACTTTTAGTCTCCTGCAGTTCTATTACATCTGTCCTTGTGCGTGATTTCACCTCTTGCACGACACTGACTTGGAGTCTGTACAACGCCTTTGTTGGTATCTTAGCTAATACCATGTTGATCTGCGCCAACTCTTTCAGTGGCATCTGTGTTGCGGTTTCATTCATCTACAACATGTCATTTGTTATTCTGAATGTTGGACTCTCCTACGCAGTTGTGAGAACAATGTGTTCCATTTGTGGCGTAGTCCTTGTCGTCGTTGTTGTTTCTCCCTCGGGGAAGGATTATGTTCCCCCTTCAACCCTCTGCATGGTTCTGATTTGTTCTAGGACCTTCTTTATGTGAGCCAGGTCATCTTATATCTACCCCCTTTGGTGGTTGGCTTCCTCAACATCCTTTATGACGGGGTCTTGCACCTTCTCAACCACGAGGTCAATGTCATCCTTTGTGATCATGTACTCAAGCAACTCTTTATGCGCCTTGGATTTCTTGTGTGTTCCTCCTGTTTGTGAAATTGGTCGCTTAGGTAGCCCTGGTTCTTGTGGAGTAAATGTTGAGGGGGTTCCATGTGTTCCCGTAGCCCCCGCTCCTTGTTATTTCTGTTGCGAGGCAATGTCCTTCTCTCCTGCCCACGCATCCTTCTTTGTTGCGCCCCCCTTCTTTTGTTGTGTCGACTTCTATGTTGGTTTCGATCTTTTGGGCATTGTTTTGTCTTCTACAGGTGTCTTGGTTTTCCTTGCGACCACCTCTATTCTCTTAGGTAATTCTTGGTTTAAGACTAGAATCTTCCAGTCATTGGGCCAATCTCTCATAGAAATTTCTACGTCTTCCTCCGTGACACAGTATCTTAATTGGAGCCACTCCTTTCCTGGATCCCTGCGCACTCATATTCACATGTTTTGCTTGGACGCGTTGAAGTTCATGATGTCCTTGAACTACATGACTACCTCTGGGGTTATTCGCCAAGTATTGTCTATGCTCTCCTGAATTTCTTTAAAGTACCTGGCAAAGGTACCGTGTTCGTACTTATGTGCTTGGGGTCGGAGTTGCTCCCCAATGACGTGTATTGTGTTGCGCAGCATAGACCCATCCGACTGTAGAAGTAGGAATATGGGGGCTCCCTCCACCCCATCATCGAGATCAACATGAGTAGCCATGAGTAGTGGAACTCTATGCTGTTGGTTGGGGAGCCTGATTATCTTCCTGATTCAGAGGTCCTTGCTTTTAGCCGTGTTTATACCCCATGAAGTATTTACACCCCAGAAGTATGTACATTCTTCCACGCGGGGGAGTGCAGAGGGGGGG
>SNQJ01S0087753.1:26305-44444 GCA_010110895.2 Picea sitchensis
TCGACAGTGAAAACCGCGAAATCCCGATGGGAAGTTATACGGCTACATTCATATGGTAAGTGGTCACATGGACCATAGTATAGCCAAGAAGGCTAGCCAGTGTAAAGGCGCATCGGGAGTCGGAGGATCGAGAGTCCAGAGGAGTTGCGCATCGTGACACTGAAGGGCACGAAACCCCGACGGGATTCAAGGTTGTGGTCTTGTGAAGGTTGTGGTCACATTGACCAGGGCTTAGCCTGGAGAGCCAATACGTAGGGGCATATCGGGGATCGGAGAATCGCGAGTTCTGAGGACTCGTGAATTACGACATTGGAAACCCCGAAACTCCGATAGGAGTAGCCTCGAAAGGAGGTAAAGCCACAGTCATAGGGTTCGAGGCCTATAGTTAGGAGGGATAATGCAAAAAGGGCGTGTCGGGAATCGGGGAATCGCAGATCCAAGATGCTTATGCACTTCGATATTAAAAATCCCGAAACCCCGACGAAAGGAAAAAACCATAAGGCTGAGGTCTTGGGTACACGGTCGTGTGGACTAGGAGCCTAGCCAGGGAGGGGATAAGGCCAAAAAGGAGTTCATCGACCATCGGAAATTACAGAGTACAAGAACCCTTGACTACGGGAGAGACGAAACCCCGATAACCTGAATTTAGGATTAGGGAAGACTACGGTCTAGGTGAAGGAAGCCGTATAGGTAAATGAAAGACTCGTGGACCGGGTTTGGTGTTTTGCGGCTACAAGCTTCGAGGATTCTCATTATTGAGAACTAAACGATTTTTTTTTTAAATTTGGATAGTGGGTATGTTACAACTTGGAAGGATTCTTCCATGCACCCCTTATGTTTATTCCTGAACTCTAGAACTTAAGATGGTATCGGTCTCTTCCCACCTTGCAAAGACTTTGTACATACCTGCAATACCTCTCCTGAGCTTAATAGACTTCATCCTCGCAGTGTTTGCGGGGTTCAACCTCCAAAATCAGGGAAGTACTCACTCGACTCTAAGACGGTGATGAAATTCTCCGGGGAGAGTATTCTCAAGGAATTAAACTAGAGCATAAGGAAAATCAAGCAGATATAAAAGTTCTCAAGGGACAAATGCATACTCATAATTAAATCATTCAATACAAAAGCCATTTGTAGGCGTATAAATATAAGCATGCACTCATTATTTCTAGTTGAAGCACAAAGCATGAAATAAAGACTTATCAAAACCATAAGCCGTGATGCGACTGCTGAGAGGGGTGCTCATTTCCACCCAACCATAGGCTCAGTCACTCCCAATGGATTTATCACTGGCCACCCCGGAGCTTAGGCCACGGTGCTTTGAGATTCAATCTCTTACTTCCAAATCAATGGAAGTTAGGGACGAAGGTTACTCTCCTTCTCCCTATATAGGAATAGACGAGGACGAAGGTTACTCTCCTTCTCCTGACCCAGTCTCTATTCTTTGTGATCAAAAATCACTTTTCGCTTTCAATCCTTCCTTGGACCCAAGAGTTTCCTCTCTCGTCTCTGCATTCTTCGCAAGTCCTCTTTGCCCACACCACACTTCCTTTCTTGCCTTCCTCAATAAGATTGTGTGTGGCTCGAATTCCCAGTCCATGGTCAGGTTTGGAAGCCTTATAGATGGGTGGTTTGCCCCATCCCCTCATTAACTCTTGAGGAGGTCTTCCCACATACCAGCCTGACTGTAATTCATTTCGGGTCAAAGGGTTGTTCTGATCTTGAGCAATTAAAACCAACATAGTACTGGTTCGGTGGAGGTTAACGCAACCATTCTGGGTCCCCTCCACCACCTTTTCATTAGAAATTGTTGTCTCTCTTAGCACATCCCCTTCTCATCAGTCATGCAACACGTTTCCATTATCTATTAAAATAACAAGATTTACATTCATCGACCTTTTATACAAAGGTCCATCAAATCAAACATTCACACTTTGAGTTTGCCATAGTTCCTAACCAATAAAGTTATATTTACAGACTGGGGGAAACATGGTGTTACAAAGACTATGTCTCTCTCCTTGAAACATTTTTTTTTAATATTTCTATCATGCCAAGCTTTATCCCTTTCTTTCTATACTTCTTGGTGAAATCCTGCTAGAATCCTATTTTCTTTCATCTCCATCAGCTGACTTAGCCTTTCTTGTATTGTGCCTCGTTCTATCATGTTGGTGATTGTTGCTACGCGCATACTAGGTACCAAAAATTCTAATGGCACCACTGATTCTTGTCCATACACCAACCTAAATGGTGTATGTCCTGTCAACTTTTGCATGTAGTCCTGTATGTCCACAATACTACTAGTATCTTCAAATCCCAATCGTCCCTGTTGATGTTGCAGATCTTTGTCAATGCATTCTCTAGGATCTTGTTAAAGGCTTCCATTTTTCCATTTGCTTGAGGTTGATATGGTGCACTCGTTTGATGATAGACTTCAAACTCCTCAATCATAGCCTTGATAGTACTATTGATGAAGTGAGTGCCTTTGCCATTCATCAAAATCCTTGAGCATCCAAATCTAGTGACGACTTGCTCAAATAGGAAGTGTGATGTTGTCTTTGCACTGCAATCTTTTACTAGAGCTACTTCTTCCCATCTTGTTAAGTACTCCGTCGCAGTAATGATGTACCTTGCTCCTGACCTCTTTGCTGGTGGATTAATTAGTCCCACAAAGTCTATTTCCCATTTTTCGAATACTTTCAAGGTTACTTGTGGTCTTAGGTACATCTCATCCTGTCTATTAGGTTTTCCAACCCTCTGACATACATCACATCTCTGGTAGTGTTCCTTTCTATCTCTGTGAATGGTCGACCACCATAGTCTCACGCGCAATACGTTCTGCGCGGTAGCTTTTCCTTCATAATGTCCTCCAACTAATCCCTCACGAGCCTCTACTAAGATCCTAGGCATCTCATGTTCTAGTACACATCTTCTCCAAATGTTGTCTGCGCCCATCTTGTATAAGTGTCCTGCAATTAATTGATAGTCTGTCACTCTGACTACCGGATTTTTCTTCTGCACAGTGTTGAATTCTTGTGGCGCAATCCCTGTACTCAAGTATTGAATGATGTCAGAAAAATATTCATCAGCTACTTGGACTGAAAATAACTATGCATCAGGGAATTTGTCCTCTAAATTTGTAGGTTCTTCTCCATTGGTGATCCGCGGCAGGTGATCAGGTCCTACATTCAACTTCCCTGGTTTGACTATCACTTCAAAGTCAAATTAATGAAACAATAGTAACCATCTACAGATTCTCCCCCCCAACACTGGCTTATTGACTAGGTACTTGAGGGTAGAATGATCTGTGAACATTTTAAAGTGTTTTCCAAGTAGATAGTGTCTGAACTTCTGCAATGCATATACCATTGCTAAGCATTCTCTCTCTGTAGTATTGTAGTTCTGTTCTGACTCTGACAGTTTTTTGCCTGCAAATGCTATAGGATGATCTAACTCTCTTGCTCATGGTTGCACCAAAATAGCTCCAAGTGCTATGGATGATGAATCTACATGCACATGAAGCACATGTTCCCAATTTGGGAATACTAGTATCAATGTTGTTACCATCTTCTCTTTTAGAGTGTCCAACCCTCGCTGACAGTCCTAATTCCATTGGAATTTACTATCCTTCTTCAACAATTTCTCCATCGACGCAGTGATCTGCACATAACCTTTTATGAATTTCCTATAGTAGCCTGTGTGTCCCAATGTTGCTCTCAACTAACATACTGATTTTGGTGGTGGAAAATTCACAATCTTTGCAATCTTGACAGGATCTACTAGCAAGCCTTGTTTGCACACTATATGGCCCAATAGTATTCCAAATGGTGTCCCAAAAATGCACTTCTTGATATTTAATGATATCTGACACTACCTGCATCTTTCTAACATCAACCTTAACACCTCTACATGATCTTTCAACAGACTGTAGACTTTCCAATCATCTAGATATACTTCTAAAAAATGATGGATGAATTCTTTGAATGCAACTATGAATACTCTTGAGAATATTGTTGGTGCATTCTTCAGTCCAAAAGGCATGACTGTGTACTAGTAAGGTCCCCATTATGTGGCAAATGTGTTCTTGTACCTGTCTTCTGGGGCTATCTTAATTTGATGGTATCCTGAGAATCCATCTATGAATGAGTATGCTTCCTGGCCTCCTACATTCTCTAATACCTCATTTGTGAAAGGTGTGGGAAAAGGGTCATGTAGACAAGCATCATTCAATTTTATGAGATCTACACAGATCCTTATCCCTCCTTGTTTCGTTTCCTGTACAACCATAGGGCTTACCCATTTAGATTCCTCCACTGGTTCGATGATTCTAGCTTCCAACATTTTGTCAATTTCTGCTTATATATTGGATTCGGTCTATATGGTCGTTGTCTGACCGATCTAGCCTCAGGTTTTAGAGGTATCTTCATTTCTCCTAGATCTCCTGCTATGCCTTTCATCTCTGTAAAGGTTGTTGGGAATAGGTCAATGTACTTACGCAACAACTATGTTATTATTTCTACTGTTTGTTCATCTCAGTAGTCCCCAATGATGGCCATTTTAGGATTGTCATTTGTCCCAATATTTACTTTCTTCACCTTGATTGGCACAACAAATACTTTTGATTCAAGGGATGGACCTTCCACCTCTCTTTCTCCTTCACTTTCGGTAATTTGAATGTTGCGTGGGTCATCTTCATCTGGTGCTTCTTCCTGCACATGGTAACATGTCAATAGTTCTTTCACTGTCTATCTTTTCTGTTGTTGATACTCTGTTATAAGTTCAACCTCCGGTTCCTGAATAAATATAACCCCTCTGATTTGTTTGAGTGATGAATCAATTTTTGGGTTCTCATGTTCAAATGAGAAAGTGACTATAAAATTTTGGTGTAATGTCGTCCATTCTACAACGCCTCTGCGCAGTTCTTGGTCTACATACCAGTTTGTTGGAATTCCTTCCAATGTGTGAATGAAGTGATGAGGCCATTCTTCTGGTGGTGTCATTCTCCATAGTGTTCTGCACTTTTCCAAGTGTTCTATTGGTGTCCCTTGTCATCAAGGGAAATGACAATGAGATCTATGTTTGTGTGCATGCTGTTGTTATGGCTGGGCTTGTTTTTCTCTTTGATGATTCTGTTGTCCTGACCTCCTCTGGGTCCTACTCTGTGTCGGTGTCTTCCTTGACCTGTGAGGTTTCCTTTTCCCTAGGGTTTTTCATTGTCTCAGGTTCATCTGATTCAGTATTCTCACTGTCTTCTTCATTCTATTCTCCCTATGTGTGTCACTCCTAGTTTTTCTACATTAGGGTTTACTGTTGCACTAGGGTTTCCTTCTTCTGCCTGGTTTACTTATGTTTATTATTCATGTGGGTTCTTCTCCTCGACAAATGTCAGATTGATTGAATCACTTTCTATCATTGGGATCTCATCCACATCTACAAATCTGGGCACATCCTTCATTGGTTTTTTAGTTCTTCTGGTTCTTCTGGCAAACTGGCTAGGTGCTCTGAACTTCGACGGTTTCATTGTTCTAGCTCAGGAAAAATTCGCTACAAATCTTGGTTTAGACTCTCCACAATCTTCACACACAATCACACCCTGTTCTCTCTTTCACTACTTTACTCAAAATCACAATAAGTGTTTGTTGTTTCTTGCTTTTCCGCTTTTAATAAACTCTGACATAAATGTGCCTTACTTCGTCGGTCACTGATTTCTTCTTTCCAACCATTTTCCATCTCGACGCGTGGTGTTCACTTTTTTTGTTGCACAATATCTTGAATTCTGTCGCACCAATTTATTGTCTGTCACACGCGGTATCTTGGAACTGTTTGTCTATCACTTATTCCTCTACCTACTTCTTTTTGGCCTTTTCTCATTTTTCCAGTTTTTTCTTCCTTTTTCTTCTTTTTGACTCCTACTATATACATTATGTACAATTCTATTTCGCTGCGTGGTATCTACTGAGGGTTGGTAGGTCGACTGTCCCTATACAGTTTCAGTCGACTACCATTGACCATTCCTGCATCTCCTTTCCTGCTACATCCTTCAGCTGCACAACACCTCCATCTGTGATAGACTTTATCTCATATGGCCCTAGCCAATGCATCCTGAACTTCCTTGGGTGCTGCAAGTATTTACCATCATAGAGGAGAACCATATTTCCTTCTTTGAAGTTCTTCTTCTTAATATGTCTGTCATGCCAAGCCTTTTCCTTTGCTTTCTGTACCTCTTGATGGAAACAAGCTACAATTCTATCTTCTTCTACTTCCATGAGTTTAGCCAATATTTCTTGAGCTGTGCCTCTTTTTTTCATATCTGTAATTGTTGCAATGTGCATACTAGGTATCAAATACTCTAGAGGAACTACTACTTTCTGTCCATACACCAGTCTAAAAGGTGTCTGCCCTATAAGCTTCTTGCATGTAGTTCTATAATCCCATAACACTGTTGGTATCTTCAAATCCTAGTCATCCCTGTTCACATTGCAAATTTTGGTTAGGGAATTCTCCAATATCTTGTTAAATGATTCCACTATTCCATTAGCTTGGGGATGGTAAGGAGTGATCTTTTGATGATGTATCTCAAATTCTTCAGTCATAGCTTGGATAGTACTATTTATAAAATAAGTCCCCTGATCACTCATCAAAACTCCACGACATCAAAACCTTGTGACCACTTGCTCGAATAAGAAGTGCGTTGCAGTTTCTGTGCTGCAGTCCCTCATTGGTGTTGCTTCGGCCCATCTGGTCAAATATTCTGTCGCTGTAATAATATACCTGGCTCTTGATCTCCTGGCTGGTGGATTAATTGGTGCCACAAAATATATTGCCAATTTATCAAACACCTTTAAGGTTACTTGAGGTCTTAATGGCATCTCATTCCTCCTGGATGGCTTTCCAATCCTCTGACATACATCACAATTTTGAAAATACTGTTGTGCATCCTTTTGAACTGTTGGACACCATAATCCTATGTGAAATATCTTCTGTGAAATAACTTTCCTTGCATAATGTCCTCCAACTATTCTTTCATGTGCTTCTTGTTACAAGGAAAATCACTCTATGGCATGGGGTAAACCACAACAGACAGAAATGACTGCAGAAATAAACTCTAATCTCTAGTATGATATATAAACAAATATGCTAACAAGACAAGATAAAGAGCCTACCTTGTTCATACGTTCGATGAATTCCACCATTGAGCACTCGACTCAAAGTAATATACCTGCAACTTGTCCTCAACAACCAAGATACACAAGCATATGGTGATAATCTATAAAGTTAGCACATACAATAGCATAATCCATCAATATTCATAACAAATGTGCCCATGGAATAAAAATTCAAATATTTGCAAGACATTAATTGGACGAGAAACGAGTATTTCTATTAAAATGTAATCAACATAAGTGTATGAATGACAAACTTCCGTGTCAGCACGTTTGGAACCGAGAAACTAAGTCCCTTCCAGCTGGGCCTCCACCACTTCAATCCTCCACCAAAGTTAAGCTCATATAAGAGAGACAATGAGGTTCTCTATCAAGTAGGGAAGAGCTTGGGGGATGAACAATGTGTTCAGACTTAAAAGGACAAAGGGATGCAGACTCAATATGAAGTGAGTAATTTCTCCACAATAACTTTTCTCTGAAAATTGAATTCTTCTTTTCTTTTCCACAGCTTGGATATGGCCCATTTATAACCTTCTAATGGAACTGAAGGGTCGAGTTAGAATGTTTTCAGTATATGGAAGGTCAAGGATCATGGATCTCGTGATGTGACATGGAAACCCAACACCATTTTTTAATTTTGGGCACAAAACCCATTGTACGCGTGTTGTAATGGTGCAACCTGCATATACACATGTTGTATAATAGTTAGGGCACGTATATGTGGAAAAAAATTATTTTTAGCTATGGGAATTGCAAAAAGGGACTTCAAGTTTGCATAGGGAAATGGAAAAGGCCTTCTGAGCAAATTTGCATAGGGTGAGGCAAATCTTGCTATAAAAGATGCCCCCTAATGTGTGAGGTCAGAGTAGTATCTGCGATGGCCGAAATACATTATAATACCTAGAAGTGGAGTAATGGAGACTTAGCTGGATGAACTAGTTGCTCATGAGAATATTACAATCTATGCTGACTTTGCGCACATGGCTACCAATTTGAATTGCAATGCAGATCCATGTGAAAATATACCAAACAGTTGTTCATGGCCATGAACAAGGCCCAGTAAAACCAGTCTCAAAATCAATCTGAAGATATCTATATACAATGGAGTACAATCTGATCTCCCATGATCACTGAAGTCACATAGGTACTGGTCCAATGAAAGATAGCAACAACTCAGGAAAGCTGCGACTATGAAATGATGTCTTCAAGTCTTCTACACGACCCGCCAAAGGTGCAAGTCTACATCATGCGAATAAAGGAGTTGAGGTCGAACACAATGAGACTTCATTTGATTATTGATCATTAAGGTATACCATTAACAAATACGAGACAACCTACCGTTAACGAAAGTAGGTATCAAGGCACCAAGTACATTCTTACAAGTGTGAATAAAGGTGTTGAGGTCGAACAATTGAAGAATCCATCGATCATGAGATGTTGATGTATTCCCAAATGTTGATGGCGAGAGAACCTGCCACTGATGACTGCAAGCCTCTAAGTACTCATAGGACTCTAGGTCTCGTTTCCAGAATAGATAGGCTGAAGTCGATGGAAGGAGATCCGCTGAAAGGAGAGCATTAAGGCATCTCTCATCATTCAACATGAGGTACAAAGCAAGATCTTGATGATTTGGAGGAATTTGGATGAAGAACATGTTCATGAACCAATGACCTTGTGCATCTTTTGCATGCGCCAGATGCAAGCGGTACACAAAAGGACCCTTTGAAGAGAAACTAATAAGGAAAATTGCTGTCAAAGGTGAGGAAACCACCAATAATGCTAATGGAATCCAAGACACTACACAAATCCCAATGTGTGAATAGATTTCTTGCCATCGAACACAAGGGAAGTCCCCCAGTTAACGACCAATGATGAAATGTCGATTGCTGGGTTCAAGGTTACCTACCAATGATGAAAGTAGGACCAGGGTGCACAATATGAATACAAATTCATGTAACTCTGAGACACACTGAGGGTATGGCCGACATGCAAAGTCAAGAGTTCTGATAAATGGATGACATAGGCTGATAGACATCCTTTGACCAAGAGCATGAGACATATAGAAGACTCTGGCAACATAGACTCAATGATGAAACTTTGTGATGCAGGACGAACCAATCAAACTCTCCATAGGGATTGGAAGAGTAACCAGTCGAGGGAGTAAACTCTAAGTAACGAGCTCAACTTCCTAAGGTCATGCTAAACCCAAAATTTTGATGAAAAATGGACTCAAAAATTTGTGCTTTGTTCAAAGGCGACACGACTACTGCCAACATAAGATAATATTCTCTTCCCGCCCGTCTTTTTTTGTTTTTTCATAGTCAAGTGAATGCTATGATACAGAGGAGGAAACGAGTGTCTCTAGCAAGCAACTAGTTCCAACAGTGGAACATACCTATGCTCAATTAGAGGAGGTGCACAGAGGATATGGACAGTCAAGGGAATGTTCCCTCTTGGGGTATAGGGTGTCAAGTTGCAAAGGATATAAACAAGGCTCTTCTTCGCTGATGATGCAAACTGCAGAGGTGATAGGCTTATAACGAGAAGGATGAAATCGACAATAGGATCAATGCTGCAAGTAGGATAATGGAATGCAATTACAACTCAACTCCAAAGAATGTCCTTTTTGGTAAATTTAGTCCCCTACGCCCAAAAAAGTATAAAACAATACCCATGAGAACTTTTCTATCCACTGGTGACTAGAGTATTCCTTTTTCAAAATTATCCTACTTGGTCTGAAAAAGGGTTAAACTTACACCAAATAGACGTCCTTTAAGATCCAATTAACGAGTGTGAAAGAGACAAGTTCACTCAACAATATTTTCCCTTTTTGAGAGATTCAAAAAAGAGCTTAAACAAGAATCGGGGATGTTGTTCTAAGCAACATATGATGGGGGAGGCCAAGGCTCCCGTGTAGGACTTTTGTTGAAAGTTAGTAACTCACAGATAAATGACATAGGCTTGGGAAAACCCAAATCTTTCCAAGTCGAGGAGGATAAAATAATTGTAGAGGTTACCTTATCTACAATATCGAAGAATGCCCCTTATCTGGAAGGGTGTAGAAGAAGGAAGTCGAGGCTCTACAAGATCATTCCAATCAAAGGAAACCGCCCTAGGACTTGAAGGGAGCGTACTTGAAGAGAGTGGAATGCTCCCTTTTGCAGAAGGTACATAACTAGAAATGCTAAGGACATGGTTGAAATACTCATCACCCCCCAAAAGAAGAGTGGGATTGACCGAAGATTGCATCGACAATGTCACTTCCTTAGACTTGTCACTCTCCAAGAGAAGAGCGGGATCGAACGAAGATTGCATCAATACGACCACTTCTTCAACCATTGGTTGAATACGATGCGAGACAACAAGTTCAAGAGATGCATCACCCCCAAAAATAGGAGTGGTGTTAGATGAATATTGCATCGACACGACCATTGGTTGAACATGATGTGAGACAACATGGTCAAGAGATGCGTCACCCCCCAAAAGAAGATTGGGATCAACCAAAGATTGCATCAGAATGATCGTTGTATCAACCAAAGAAGGATTAGAATGTTGGGAAACCAAAGACGACTTAGAACTCAAAGAGACCCCAGGAAAGGACCACGCTTCTTGTACCACAACAGTAGCAGGGCACAAACGAGTAAGGTGATTTCCTTCACAAAGTCTACAAAGGAACTTGGGCTTACGTCTTATACGTCGAGGCTTCTCAATCATATGAATTCCCCCAATATGACTTGTAGTGGCTGGTGACATGCTCCCAACATGACTTGCAGAGGCTAGTAACAGATCTCCAACATGACTTGCAGAGGTTTGCAATGAATCCCCAACATAACTAGCAGAGGTTGGTGATGAATCCCCAACATGACTAGTAGAGGTTGGTGATGTAATTCCAGTATGACTTGCAGTGATTGGACTGGTGGCAGCTGTTGGTTGCAACATTTGAGACCAAGGTTCTGAGAAAGATTGGTTTTGAGAAATTACAGGCCAAGAAGGGTTCTGGTATACACCATGGCCCTGTCCAGCATAGTAGTATCCTCCTCCAAATTGATTTATAGAGGGTTGTAAAGGCATCGACACCTAAGAAGATGTTTGCGAAGAGAAAATGTCATGACAAGGGTTAGTCGGGTGAGGATATATGTTGCCCCCAGACGAAGGGACCTCGTAAAAGGGGCTTCCCACACTATAAAAATGAATCCCCCTCGATGAAATACCAGAGGACAGATGGAGGTCCACCATGGGAAAAGTGTTCGTAGGAACCAACACAGCGGAGGAAGGATAACTGGGCAGATTATAATAAGCAAAATGACTGCCCATTTGAGCACTTTCTCTTGGAAAAGTGAATCCAGGATTGGATCTGTAAGAAGGGATATTCCAACCTTCCACTGTGAGATTCAATAGAGGGATATGACTCCCATCAAACAAAGATGTAGAAAAAGGAGTTGTCATGCCCCCGAATCCAAAACTAGGATTCATATAAGAAGACGAGGGAGCAGATGGGAAGGGTGAAGGAATGTTTGGCATATCAAGAGAAAAATGATTAGAGGCCCAAGGTGTTTATTGAGTATCATGATTATGCATACCATTATGAAACACATATGGGTTCGTCCCCATGAAATGAGCGAATACCATGGGGGAGATAGTGCTAAATGAGGGAGTCAAAGGGACTCCACTATCCAAAATAATGGAAACTCACGATGCGATACAAAATCCTAAGGACAACTAATGATAAAAAATCACACCAAAATAAACAAAAGGCCAATATGCACACAAATAGGGTAAAGTGGCTGAAAAGGGGCCTCCCTCCCTAAAGTAGGCATGCCTTTCCCAAAAGTGGCTCGAGACTCCCTGCAAAATATCGGAGGTATCAAAATCAATTATAAGGGCCCTTGTGGGATTAACAACCAGTCGGCTAGATCCCCCCGGAGAGGTAATACTCCATAAAGGCTGTGTGTTGTCTGCCACTTATCTGACCCAGGGTACCTGCAGAATAACCCCTGCAAGTAACCTATGTGGTACCCATGTCAAGCTACTAAGCAACCACGATATAACTGAAATGCAGGTGAACAATCGTAAGTTAGGTCTACCTATGGGCAAGGTAATAAAGCCCAAAATCTCGAAAGCACCGCCTTTCACAGAGGTAAAGGTACTACCAATATCCCATATACGAATAGATCCCCATAAATATATCTGACGCTAAGAAGGTATTTGGTGCAGACCCCAAACCTTGAGCCAAGATCTGTGCAGGATCGTTCTAAATCTGCCCTGAATCAAATTGACTTTTCGATTCCTCCACATGGAATCCCACACACACACCACAGTGTTTTCCACAGGTCCTTATAGGTATGCCCGCGTGATCAAACACAAGGCATCAACCCAAATCTCCTGACCAACAATATGATCATGCCCTTTTTCGAATCGGGATTTCGGGTTTCGTGATATCACGATTCCTGTTGTCGAGTTTCTTGTCTCTTCAACCTTCGAAACCTGAAATGCCAAATTGCCGAAATCTTTGGCCACGTCCTCCTCCACAACTGCGTTGCGTTTTGCGACTTTGGGAATTCCGGAGCAAAGGACCCCGATTCCTTGTCTTCAAAAACACTGAAATGTCGAATCCCAATACGTTCAACAAAGGCTGGCTCCCCAACGGTTATGAATGGGACTCTTTCGCTGATTCAGAGTTTCGGACTTTGCAATTTCGCGAATCCTGATGCAAGGCTTCTCGACTCTCCAACCTTCGAAACCCATAAATGATCAACGAAAATTGACACTACCTGGCAACGAGTATGTGCCACCTGTCTTCTTAGCTGTCCCGTGTCTCTGTCGTGGATTCCTGCCACCTGTCACTCTTCTTGGTTTTCGGGACTTGAACAAGCCTTCGATTGCCGTTCCCTTACCACTTAGAAATCCTGAATTCCAAAATGGCGCCTTCTACGGAATCAATGGCTAATAGCCTCCCTTTAGATCCGACGACCCATGTTATTTCGGGCTTCCGGGTATCGGGAGTTCAAGACTCTCGATTCCAAACCACTATCTTCTCGGGTTCCCGAACACTGGAACACCGAAATGTTGAAACACCACTTCACCAATACTTCGCGTTTTGCGACTTCAGGGTTTCTTATGTGAAGTGTCCCAAATCCTTGTCAACGGGAATGCCGAAACCCCGATCCTTGAAATGTCGAAATGCAACTTCAAGGATATTCCGTGTTTCACAACTTTAGGGTTTTCAATGCAAAGGCCCCTGGCTCCTTGTCATGAGGATTCCCAGTATTTCGAATCTCGAATTACCGAAATCTCGAAATTCCACACTTAATAATCTTTTTCGCGATTCAGGAGTTAGAGTGACCAAGGATTTTGGCTTACACTCTGGACTTACAAATTCCGAATCCCCAAAAGGATCTGACGCTCAAAACAGATCACGATCAATGGTCCACGTTGATTCCTGATACCAAAGTGATGGGTTCACCCAACTTCTAACCACCTTGCAGCTTCACTGGATCCTATGGTCCTCGCAACTTTGTGAGTTCTCCATGGAGAATTTCAACCGTCCGATTCACTTCTCAATGAATCTCTGTGAAACGAGAAAATTTTCTTTCACCAGGACTTAACCTTCTGCGCGTTGATTCAACTCCCCGTCTTCCTTTGAATACTTCAAAGGTGCTGACCCTCCTGAGCTTTCTATTTCAACCTCAAGTCTTGAAAGGACTCCTGCACACACTCTTTGCGACACTCTTTCAAATACTTCTGTGTATTTGATTCTTCGACTCTGTGCACTCTCGGAAACAACAGTCTTTCACTTTTCAACCTTAGTTGATAAATTCTAAGGCTTCAACTAGCCTGCGCACACCTTGCACGGATTCTGTGCTTCACCTGCACTTCTGCGGGAAATGAGAACAACGGTATCTCTCTTGAGCTTTCTGAGATAAAACTCAGACTTTTGTCAACGCACACCTTGCGGACGTTTCACTTCATTCCTTGCAGGAAATCTCAGGATGAGAAACAATTGAAACTCATTCTTCTCCTCTTTCAGACTTCATATACTTAACATGAAATCACACATTCAACACAACATTGAAACAAATGCATAACAGAGAGAATAAAACAACTGTAAGCATACCATTCAACATATGTAAACAACAAACATCATAACACCATGAAATCTGAGTCAAAGCTTCATATATTAACTCAAGTGCTCCTGTACATGGGTTCTTCTCTACAACTCTCTTCTTCTTCTTTATGCTAATGATACAATAATACAAGAGTGAGGGTGTCTATATCCGTTTTCCCTCCTACACTCTAAATTGTCTAATATCTTAATTCCAATCTACCTACTTTCACTAACAGACTTAAATGCCTATTACAATTTGACAGATGGGAGTAATCCCCCCAGATCTGTTCATATCTCTTAGGTATAAATGCAAAGTACGCCTTCTTCCTAACTATTACATTAATGCTTTTAAGTTCAAAATTCAAAATGTTGTTCATAAAAATGTGCTCTTTTTCCATCTGCGCGTCCAACTGCTCCTTTGGCTAGGCGCGTGCTTTTGGCTTTGTACGATGCTCCTGCATCATACTCCCTTGCTTGAAAATTTTCATGAACTCATTTTCATGAGCTCCTGCATAGTCTGTCCATGCTTATGAATTTTTGCTTCATCTTCCCAACTAGCATCTTCAACTGGATGTCCCTTCCATTTGACCAAGTATTCAAAATACTATTTTCTCTTGGTCTTTTTGCTAATCCTCTTGTCAATTATGCTTTCCATCTGCGTCTTTTTAGCTACATGCATTTGTTTTGTCCCTTGAACTTCTTTCTGTTCATCTTCTGCTCTTGCTTCTTCAGCTCTATAAGGGTACAAATCCGCAACATTGAATATCGGTGAGATTCCTACCCCATTGGGTAATTCAATCTCATACGCGTTTGCCCCAAATTTCCTTATGACCTTGCACGATCCAATCTTTTTCATCTTTAGTTTTTTATATGTTCCCCTTGGGAACCTTTCCTTCCTCAGATGCGCAAGAATCAAATCACCAACTTCAAATTGAATTTCTCGCCTGTGTTGATCTGTTCTCCACTTGTATTCTTGACTTGAACTCTGCAATCACTCTTTGACTCGGCTGTGAAGCTCCTTCATTCCCTCTGCAAAGTCCTCTGCACTAGCACTCCTGAATTCAGCTTGTTCCGAATCTTTCAATTCAGAAAATCCCCTTGGCTACATTCCATATACAATCTGGAATGGACTCCGCCCTGTGCTTCTGCTAAGCGAATCATTATAAGCGAATTCCGCCTGTGGCAGAATGTGATCCCATTGACTGTGGTGTTCAGTCACTAAGCTCCTCAACAAATCTCCCACGCTTTTGTTCACGACTTCTGTCTGCCCATCCATATGAGGATGATATGCTGAGCTAAAAAAAAAACTTGTCCCCAACTTCTTCCATAAGGTCCTCCAGAAATGCCCTATGAACTTTGTATCTCGATCAGAAATGATACTCCTTGGCAAGCCGTGAAGTCTGACGAATTCCTTGAAAAATAGGTTCGCAATATGAGTTGCGTCGCTGGTTTTCTAGCATGGTATGAAATGTGCCATCTTTGAAAATCTGTCGACTACCACAAAGAGTGAATCATAACTTCTCTATGTTCTTGGTAGTCCCAATATAAAATCCATGCTCACTGTGTCCCATGGCCTTTCTAGTATGGGTAATGGTTGATATAACCATGTGTTATGCCTTTTCCCTTTTGTGTGTTGACAAATCCTACATTTGTCCACAAATTTATTAACATCTGTCCTCATCCCTGGCCAAAAATATGAGCCATTCAACTTTGAGAACATCTTATCATGACCGAAGTGTCCGACCAATCCTCCACTGTGTTTTTCCTTCAACAGGTTCTCCCTCATGGAGCATTTTGGAATACATAGTTGATTGCCGTTGAATAATAATCCATCCTGGATCATATATTCGATCCACTGGCTTTTGTCCCTGAGAATTGGATTCTCAGATGCCTCATACGTTTCCTTAAAATTTGGGTCATCCCTATACATTTCTCTGAGGTTATCAAAACCCAAAGTCTTGACTCTTAATTCCTGTATAAGCAAACATTTCCTGCTCAAAGCATTAGCAACTTTTTTAGCAGTTCCAGAAATATGCTTAGTTACAAAAGTAAAATTCTGCATGAATTCAACCCATTTAACATGTTTTTGGTTCAACTTCTCCTGTTGAGTCACGAATTGTAAAGCATGATTATCACTGTACAAAACAAACTCTTTAGGAACCAAATAATGTCTCCATTTTTGCAGTGCTTGTATGACTGCATAAAATTCTTCGTCATATGTTGAGTACTTGATCTTCGTTTCATTCAGTTTTTCACTGAAGTATGCAATCGGCCTGTCGTCTTGGCTCAAGACCACTCCAATTGCAAATCCACTTGCATCATACCTAACCTGGAATGTCTTGCTAAAATTCGGCAAAACCAGAATTGGTTGCTCCGTGATCTTCTTCTTCAGTAGATTGAAACTCTTCTCTGCTTCTTCTGTCCAGTGAAAAGATTTGTGTCTTTTCTTCACCGTATCCATCATTGGTGTGCTACTTCCACTGAAGTTTTGGATGAATTTCCTGTAGAAACTTTCCAAACCATGGAAGCTTCGAACTTCAAACACATTTTTCGGAGATGGCCAATTCTTAATCGCATTTACCTTTTCGGGATCCATCTTCAACTCATTTGCAGAGATAATAAAACCCAAATAAATGAGTTCTGTCCTCATAAATGATGATTTCTTCATATTAATCAACAATTTCTCTTGCTGTAATCTCCTCATCATTGCAGCTAAATGCTTTAAGTGCTTTGCTTCTGTCTTGCTGAAAATTAATATATCATCAAGATATACAATGACGAATTTCCCAATGAAATCCTTCAGGACATTGTTCATCAACCTCATGAAAGTACTGGGTGTATTTGTTAAGCCAAATGGCATGACAACCCATTCATACAACCCCTCATTCGTCTTGAATATTGTCTTCCATTCATCACCTTCTCTCATTGGAATATGATGATACCCGCTTTTCAAATCAATTTTTGAAAAAAATCTTGCTCCACTCAAGCAATCCATCCTTGGCAATGGAAATCTGTATCTGATGGTAATCTTATTGATTTCCCTTTAGTCTGTACACATTCTCCAGCCTCCATCTTTCTTTGGGATGATCACTGTTGGAACAACGCATGGACTCAAGCTTTCTCTAATCAATCCTTTGTCCATTAAGTCCTGTACCTGTCTCTTAACTTCTTCATTTTCCCGCGGCGTCAATCTGTACGTGGCTTTGTTTGGTAAACTAGATCCAGGTATAAGATCGATGTGATGGATTATACTCCTGATAGGTGGCAATGATCCAGGTGGATATCAGTGACCACCCACCTTTTCCAAATGGCTCAAAACAGTTTTCTGGCAATTTTGGCAATTTACTATTTTTAGCAGGTTTTAACTTCCGGGACCATTTTGAGGGCCCAAATGAAGGTTTTTCGAGATCGAGGTTCTCAATGATAGTCGAAATCATGATTGAGCCCCCCAAAATAATCTCCTCGACGATACCTTTCCAACGAGCTATCACACGCCTAAAACAGAGATCGTATGCAAAAGTTACGACCCCGGGAAGTTGATGCACCAACTTACACAAACGGGGCCCACATGACTTTTGGCTCTTCATCTCTCAGGGTTAGGTTTTTGGATGTCTAGGACTTTTGGCATTCCCGTTTATTGTAAAAGGGCCTTCAGAGCCTCATTGTAATCATCTTCTTGCGAATGCGAGTAGCCCGTTGGCAAATATTGAACAAGCAACAAATACGTGTTGATGGTTGTTGTCATTAATGGCAACAGTGGAGATGGCAGGATAAGAAGGATAAAACCCCTTGGGGATTCGGACGTAAAAGATCAGGAGGAACAACATTGAAGAAAACGCGCGCAGCAAGAGTTTACAGAGAAGAAGGAAGACAG
>SNQJ01S0087753.1:44494-59964 GCA_010110895.2 Picea sitchensis
AGTCAAAGCTTCATATATTAACTCAAGTGCTCCTGTACATGGGTTCTTCTCTACAACTCTCTGCTACAACTCTCTTCTTCTTCTTTATGCTAATGATACAATAATACAAGAGTGAGGGTGTCTATATTCGTTTTCCCTCCTACAATCTAAACTGTCTAATCTCTTAATTCCAATCTACCTACTTTCACTAACAGACTTAAATGCCTATTACAATTTGACAGATGGGAGTAATCCCCGCATATCTGTTCATATCTCCTAGGTATAAATGCAAAGTATGCCTTCTTCCTAACTATTACATTAATGCTTTTAAGTTCAAAATTCAAAACGTTGTTCATAAAAACATGCTCTTTTTCCGTCTGCGCATCCAACTGCTCCTTTGGCTATGCGCGTGCTTTTGGCTTTGTACGATGCTCTTGCATCATACTCCCTTGATTGAAAATTTTCATGAACTCCTCTTCATGAGCTCCTGCACGGTCTATCCATTCTTATGAATTTTTTCTTCATCTTCCCAACTAGCATCTTCAACTAGATGTCCCTTCCATTTGGCCAAGTATTCAAAATACTCTTTTCTCTTGGTCTTTTTGCTAATCCTCTTGTCAATTATGCTTTCCATCTGCGGCTTTTCAGCTACATGCATTTGTTTTGTCCATTGAACTTATTTCTCTTCCATGGTTTGGCAAGTTTCTACAGGAAATTCATCCGAAACTTCAGTGGAATTAGCACACCAATGATGGATACAGTGAAGAAAATAGACAAATCTTTTCACTGGATAGAAGAAGCAACAACAAACATCATAACACCATGAAATCTGAGTCAAAGCTTCATATATTAACTCAAGTGCTCCTGTACATGGGTTCTTCTCTACAACTCTCTGCTACAACTCTCTTCTTCTTCTTTATGCTAATGATACAATAATACAAGAGTGAGGGTGTCTATATCCGTTTTCCCTCCTACACTCTAAACTGTCTAATCTCTTAATTCCAATCTACCTACTTTCACTAACAGACTTAAATGCCTATTACAATTTGACAGATGGGAGTAATCCCCCTAGATCTTTTCATATATCCTAGGTATAAATGCAAAGTACGCCTTCTTCCTAACTATTACATTAATTTTTTTAAGTTCAAAATTCAAAATGTTCATAAAAACGTGCTCTTTTTCCATCTGCACGTCCAACTGCTCCTTTGTCTAGGCGCATGCTTTTGGCTTTGTACGATGCTCCTGCATCAACCTGGTTTTCATCCCTTGGTCATATGATGATTTAACATTAATTTCTTTTTTCGTTAAAAATAAATATGCATACGCTCTCGAGTAAACTCAGATGGCTCGTTTTTTGCAATTAAAGGGTTATAGTCAATAAAGAACCTAGCTCGGAGCTATGACTCTATAAGAAATTATGCTCGAATAGTGAGATCCAACAAGATCAGATAGTTCTGCATTTTTTGGCCCAAAGTCACGTAGAGACCTTCGTGGACCTAGTTTTACGCGCACAAAAAAAGAAGCAATATCAGTGGTAATTTTTTTTAATCCTTGTTTTCTATTCTTAACTTTTTTTTTCTAAAATGGCCACCTATAACAATTTATGACTAACACAAGGGCCAATTCTTCTTGGGAATAACTATGAATTTTGGTCTCTTAGAATGAGATCCTTCTTACAAGCACATGAGTGTTGGGATCTAGTGGATTGTGGCTATGTGGAACTAGATCCAACAGATCTAGCTTCCATGAAAAATCAATAGAGAAATGATTAGGTAGAACAGAGGAAAAGAGAGAATAAGGTCAAGTTTCGTTACATCCTTCCTTGAGTCCAAGGATTTGTAAAAATTTTCAGCAGATGAACTAATGGGTTCTCTGCTGTCACACTAGACCAGACTGCATCTAGAAGATGAGTCAATAGCCAATTCCTTCAAGACTCAATTCTCCTTTAGCAGAGGCAGAGGCATAGGCAAAGGCATAGGTCATAGAGGAAGAGGGAGAAGTCCAAGAACCCATCATTCAAGTGAAGGTCACACACATCAAAATCAACATCAAAATTTCCAGCCTCAAAGAGGTAGAGGGAGGAGATCCAATGAAAAAGCGAGCATACAATGCTATTACTGCAAAAAGTATGGGCACCATGAATCTGAATGTAGGAAGAAACAAGAAGATCAACACTTAGGCAAGGCCCATTTCCCAAATCATGAAGGAGACACCTCAGATGGGATGTTTCTCTCATATTACAAAACTGAAGAACAACACAAGGACCTCTGGTTGCTGGACAGTGGATGCAATAATCACATGACAGGTAATGAAGATTTACTTTCTTGCATTGATTCTTCTATTTCATCTGATATTACACTTGGATATGACTCTCTAGTCAAAGTTCAAGGCAAAGTAACTGTACCTATTCTCACTAAAAAAGATGTAAAGAAATACATAAACGATGCCTATCACATTCGAGATCTGAAAAATAATCTGTTAAGTGTAGGACAACTAGTTGAAAATGGATATAAGGTACTTTTTGAAGAAGCATCATGTAGGATATATGACAAACCTCCCAACATAAAATTGATTTCTAAAATCTACATGACTAGGAATAAAATGTTTCCCCTAACCCTTAGAACTGTAAATATGACCCAATCTTATGCATAAAGTGCATCCACCCCAAATGAAACTATGATTTGGCATGCAAGATTTGGACATCTACCCTTTTAGAATCTAAGCCTCCTACAGAATCACTCCATGGTCAAAGGTATACCTATATTCAAAGAGAAAAATCCCCCATGTGATTCTTTCATTCTCAGAAAACATAAGAGAACTAGCTTTCCACAGTCCTCCACTCAAGCCAAACAACACTTAGAATTGGTTCACACTGACCTATGTGGACCAATGAAAACAAAGTCAATAAGTGGTAGACATTTTTTTCTAACATTTATTGATGATTTTAGTAGGAAAATATGGATCTATTTTCTCATACACATGTCTAAAACCTTTGCAAAGTTCAAAGAGTTCAAGGAAGAAGTTGAAAAATAGAGTGGGAAATATGTAAAGGTACTTAGGTCAGATGGAGGAGGAGAATACCGTTCAAAATAATTTACAAATTTATGCAAATCACAAGGCATAATCATGAAAACCATAGCTAGGTATACCCCACAACAAAATGGAGTGGCTGAGCGGAAAAACCAGACTATAATGAACATGGCAAGGGGCCTTCTCAGATAGAAATGTTCTTCAAGTTTATTTTGGGCTGAATTTGTAGCATGTTCATTTTATCTCTTGAATAGATCCCCAACCATTAGTGTCAAGATGAAGGTCCCTCAAGAAGAATGGAGTGGGACAAAACTAAATGTTGCTCATCTTCAGACCTTTGGATGCATTGCATTCACTCACATACCTTCTGAATTGAGGAGGAAACTTGATGATCAAAGTGAGAAATGCATTTTTATCGGCTACGATGAGACATCCAAAGCCTACAGACTCTACAATCTGATTTCAAAGAAACTCATTCTCAATAGATATGCCAAATTTCTTGAAAGTCAGTTCTGGAGTGAGTCTGAAAATCACCCTATGGAAAGTCAAAATCCATATCTTCCACTTCCTAAACACACAGAAAATTCTGGACAACAAACACATCGGCCTGTCCTTCCAAGATTGCAGGTACAAGGACAACCTGAAAGTTCTTAGGACAACTCTTCTTCAAGCATAAATTCATCCTCTGAAATTCAAAATCATCAAACTCGAAGATTGAGACAAATCCATCAACAATTGGATGATATTGATCGACACAATCTTTATGCATTAATGTCATGTCAAACTACATATTTTAAATAGGCAACTAAAGAGCCACATTGGGTTCAAGCCATGAATCGAGAGATTAACTCTATTGAGAAGAACAAGACACGAGATCTTGTTGATATGCCAAAACATAAGACAAGTATTGGTGTCAAGTGGGTTTACAAAACTAAACTCAATGAAAAGGGGCAGATTGAAAAACACAATGAAAGACTTGTTGCCAAAGGATTCTCACAACGACCAAACAATGATTATGGTGAAACTTTTTCTCTAGTAGCAAGGTTGGACACTATAAGGACTCTCTTAGCCATATCAACTCAACACAAATGGAAAGTATACTATATGGATGTCAAGTTATCTTTCTTGAATGGTGTCTTAGAAGAAAGCCTTGTATGGTTTAAAGTAAGCTCCAAGAGCTTGGTACAACATAATTGATACTTACTTGATCAATAATGGTTTCAGCAGAAGCCAAAATGAGCCAACTCTTTACACCAAAACAAATCAACAAGGTAAAATTTTGATTGTTTGTCTATATGTTGATGACATGATATATACTGGAAATATTGAGTTAGCCAATTTTAAACATGCCATGAAATATGAGTTTGAGATGAAAGATCTTGGCATAATGAAATAGTTTTTGGGGATTGAGGTTGAGCAATCAGCCAAAGGGATTTTTGTCTGTCTGCAAAATTATGTAGGAGACATCATCAAAATATTCTTCATGGAAGATTGCAATCCAACATAAACTTCTATACCCCTAGGCACAAAATTGAGTAAGCAAGATGAAGGCCCTACAATGGATTATACCTTGTACAAAAGTTTAGTAGGAAACTTGTTGTATCTTACAACTACTAGGATGGATATTATGTACGCAGTTGGTTTTGTTTCCAGGTTCATGGCATCTCCCAAGGATTCTCACTGGAAAATAGCCAAAAGGATTCTGAGATATGTTGTTGGCACTCTCAATTTTCATTTATGGTACACTCAGTTTGAAGATAATCATCTTTCTGGTTACATTGACAAAGATTTTGTAGGTAGCCTAGATGACCGAAAAACCACCTCAGGGTATGATTTTCACCTGGGAACGAATCTGATTTCTTGGGAATCAAAGATGAAACACATTGTCTCAATATCTTCTACAGAGGCAGAGTATGTCACTGCTACCTCAGATTCTTGTCAGGTTATGTGGTTGCGAAGAATATTGAATGACATGTCACATATAGAAAATGAGACGACTCCTATCTTCTGTGACAATACTTCAGCAATTTCTTTATCAAAAAACCATGTTTTTCATAAGAAAAGAAAACACATTGACACTCTCTTTCATTTCATACGTGAGATAGTCAATAATGGTGAAATCACGCTTCAATTTTGTGGCTCACGAGACCATCTCGCAGACATATTTACAAATCCATTAGGAAAAACCATTTTTATTTTTAGAGACATCACTTAGGCATTATTAGTGCTAATGTTTGTAAATGTCGAGTTTAAGAGGGAGTGTGAGTTGTAACCTCAACAACATGTGAATGTACATTGTCAGTTGTTCTAACTAGTTGTACCAGTCATTAGGATTTGTTCCACACTTCTTGATTTGGTGGTTTTGTTTTCTCTTTATATCTTTAGACTGTCATCTAATACATTTGTGCTCTGCATTTTCTGTTCCCGAGCTGTCTACTCTATATTGTCTGTTTCGTTTCTTGTTTTTCCAAAAATGGCTTGAAAAAAACATGTTGCACAAATAACATTTAAAACCGTAGAAAATTTATGCTCTCCATATCCACGAATCTGAGGCTGCACACCTCACGAACAGTAGACGACAGTCTGGGTTTGGAGGTTTTTTGAATTCATTTTAGTTACTTGTTTTCGTATTGCAGTTGATTGGAATCCCAATGGAGGATTGGTGTAGATATTCATAAGCTATGCATATCTTCATTGTAATATCTCATCGACAAAGATGGCGTCAAGTGAGTATGTGGAGAAGGTGAAATTAAGCCAACAATATCGCAACCTCTGGCACACAGATCTCTTGACCACAATCATGAAAGCTACACCCTACTATTGATTCTCATTATTTTGAATATTATATGTTATCTTGTTGTAGTGGACCTTACGCCTCTTATTTGCTACATAAGTGAGCACTATACAATGACATGTCAAGATATGTTTTGTTGGTGGTTTATCAAGTGGATTTTTGTGCTATAAACTGACCACATTATTCTTTTCTTTGTCCCATGTAGTGTTTCATTGATTGTAGATCGTGGCTACTAAATCTCAGATATGAAGGATCCCTAGATCACAGTTGCTTTTTGATCCAGAAGCAGATCCAGGAGCTTGATAGGGCTCATAAAGGCCTAAAAATCAAAATTCTTAGAATGGCTTCGAAACAGACACATGCATAGGCCTTGTCGATACGAACTCAATGCAACTTGAACGAGCTCAAACATATGTCACATGCTCAATTTATGGTGATATGTTCGTTTTGCCAAACAGGCAAAAAAAAGTTGACTGTATAGTTCGTACAATTTCACGTGGTAGCTGACTGTACAGGCCATACAGCCATACAACTAACATGGAAAACACAATTGGCAAGTTGACTGGGTGTACAGATGCTAACGTGGACAAGTACAGGGGACCAATCAGGGAGTGACATGTGTCACCCTTATAATGGTGACACGTGGCACGTCCGTACGACAACACGTGGCATGTTCGTATGATGACATGTGGTAGGGTACAGAGCTAAAAGGGCAGATGACGTGGTCACTCAACAATTATTGGTTGATGACGTGGCATTTACAGATGAATGGGAAGGTGCCACATGGCCTAGACATGGGTTTCCACATGGCACCCAACCATTAGCTAGTTCTTTTGCAAATTTTTTGGATTTCTCTGGATTCGATCTTGGGACCTCTCGCATGGACTAATGGCTTGGGTAGGTCAGGCTAGCTAGCCTGCCCACACATGTGACTTGTTAACTAAGTCTGTGAATTAATATTTAAGTTGGTTCATTGTGTGGTTTGGTGGAGATTAGGGTCGGGGCTAGGCCCCAGCCCCCGATGCTATCCACAAAACCATGTCATATAACCATATCCATTGTTGCGTGTAGATGGATATAACTTGTCAGCCCTCGATTTCGGGCATACCCAAGTGTCACTCCATAGGACCCGACTCCACCTTGATACTTGGTGGCCATGTGCATGGATAACACCCGGTCGGTTGGGCTTGCCCGCCGACTAGGGCGCTAGTCCATGGGCTTTACATTCAGTGGGCTTCAACTGACCGAGCGCGTAGATAAGGTGTTGGCCATATGGCCAGTATGTATAGGACCAGGTGCCAAAGAAACTAAGGGGCCAATAGACCGAGGATATGTGCAAGGCCACATGGGATGCTCCCATACAACCAGGAGCCCACGAAAAAGGGGATGCACCCCAATATTATTGCTGAGTGGGTTTTAAACTATGGTTTATGATTTTTTATTGATTTTCTCCACAAAATTGTGGGATTTTGCCCATTATTGAGAGATATTGGGCCCTTTTTGAGGCTAGATCTTGGGAGGAAGTTGGGAGACAGTTACTAACTTCAAATATATATAAACTGGGTCTTCTTGAGGCCATGGAGATATCAAAGGTGGTTCAGAACAAGTTTATGTTGTCAAATTGTTGAGCCAAAATCCATTGTCATGCAGGGAAGCTATTGAGGAGCGCACCTTTGCGAGCCATTTCTGGGAGCCTCGTTCATCCGATTTGGGTTTTGTTTCTTTTGATGGGTTCATGAGATCTGGTAGAATACAAACAAATCATTGTTGTAACCTTTTGGCACTATGATTTTGTACTTGTAATGCTTCAAACAGAAATAAGCAAATCCCATTGAGAAAAGTCCCGAAGACGTAGGCGAGATTGCCAAGCTCCATTATCACCTTTGTGTTATGGTTTACTGTTGTTTTATGCTTCATTTCAATTATGTACATGTTTATATGGTTGTCACATTTCATCTACACTTCTTCCTCATTATTTAAGCTTCCTAATTGGTTAAGATACACATGCATTACTAACTCAACCATAGTCATGTAAAAGATCTTTTTGGATCAAGTGGTATCAAAGCTAGTTGACATTTGGATTTGAGTTTTTCATGTTAACCAGGGAAGAGCTCATCTCAAGGGAGAAAATGAAATCTATAGGAGGAATTTCTCAAGATGAGAAGGAATTCATAAATTTGATATTTTCCATGGCCAAGATGGTGAAAGTGTTGTATGAAGACTACTTGGAACGAAAGAGAATGCTTCAAGAGAAATTTTCAAAGAAAAAAAAAGGCAAAGAAGGATTGAAGGAAGTGCCTTCTACATCTGTTTCAGAAAACATCTCTAAGGTATGTAGTGAAGGTCATTCATCAAATTCTCCTTGTTCCCATCAAGATGGTTTTGGTGCATTTGAAAAACATTCAAGAGGTATAGGTTTGAGATTGCTAACCAAGATGGGTTATGAAGGAAAGGGTCTTGGAATTGAGGGCCAAGGTATTGTTAATCCCATTGAGGTTGTGGAAAGGCCTCGATATTTAGGATTGGGTTATGGCAAAGTGGATATTGGAGCTGTTGTAACCTAGGTCTGTAACCCTACCTCTCCTCTCTCTTTTCCCTATTCCTTCATCAACTTTTCCTCTTCTGGTTGGTAAAGTCAGTTTCCTATTACTGAGTGACTTGGTTCTTATTCATTTCTCTCTTGATTGAGTCTTTGCACATTTATGTTTCTATTTTTCTTGAAAGGATAAAATTCATTTCATATTTGGTTCGGATTTCTTGTCATCATATTTTCCATTGATTGAGCTCACAACAGGTCAACCAAGTCTTTTGTACGCACAGGAAAGGCCCGGAGACAAACGCAACAATCCAAAGCAGTCATTTTCGGGCTCGAATTGTCAAAACGAACAAGGTAATGTTCAACGGTAAATATCCAAAAAGATAATAAGATCAAAGACTCTCGTCCATTCAGGGGTGCAAAATCGCGTGGAGTTTAACATAAAAAATTATTCGAAGTCCCAAACTCTTGAATCATTTAACATGGATTAATCTCGAGTTAATTGGTGATAAGGATTGGCCAATCACTTCAGAGATTTTCCTTCAGGAGATTTTCATGCTTTACATCCAAAAATTCTCGAAGTGCCGAAGACCCGAGGAGTTGAAGTCTCTGAGTGCCAAATAGATGAATTGTCGAAGTGTCGAAGTCCCGAAGAGCTGAAGAGTCGAAGAGCCGAAGTACTGAAGACCCGAAGACCCAAAGAAAATATGGACCATCCATCAACGGTGACACACAACAATAGAGCATTCACTTCAGAGACTTTCCTCTAGGATATTTGTCAGGTTTCACATTTGAAACTCCCAAAGCCCGAAATTTTGAAAACCCGAAGAGAATCTAGACCATCCATCAGTGGTGACATGCGGTAGCAGATCATTCACTTCAGAGATTTTCCTCCGGGATAATTTTCATGCTTCACATTTGAAACTCCCAAAAACTGGACTTATGAAGAGAATCTAGTCTATCCATCAACAAAGACACGTGGCACTCTTCATCCATGACACGTGGCACTCATTAGTCATGACATGTGGCATTCATTCTAGGTCATTTAGTTGTATCATTTTCCCATTTCCACATGACACGTGTCACCCTTCTTTCCATGACACATCAACAACTGTGACATCATATGACATCAGGCCACCATGTCACTTCGGAGATTTTCCTCCAAGAGATTTTTCATGTTTCACATTCAAAACACTCGAAGCCTGAAAGTCTGAGGTGAATCTGGACCATTGATCACAAGTCAATGAGAACCGTTGATCCTTGTAGTAGGTAAATATCACCCGGATCATAGATCGTAATGAAATCGACGACCATACTTCAATGCGGGGATGCAAACTACTCGAGTGTTAATTTTCCTAAGCATTCCCGCAATTGGAACCATGGTATTGTTGGAAAGCTACGTGGAATCTTGTGGTGGATTGCGGGCCCAAAGGTGGTCTGGATCGAAACCACCCTCTACAGCTCCCACAATCACATAATTTAATGATGTCATATCACTGCATCACCTCCATGTCACCTCCACTCATCCCACTCACTACTCTTTCCACTTGACACTTGTCCTCCGAACAACCCCCACACTAAAATCCATCTTATTCACACCCCCTTTCACCTTTTGCCACATGTTCTTCCACTCGCCTCCTAGCCTATCTACTTCTCCTCTCTCTACGTGCCACCTGTATCGTTCACTACACGTCTCCAACTCCATACTCCCGATACCTCCATCGTATTCACACCTCCTCTCACTTTTTGACATTTTTCTTCACATGTCACCTACCCTTGCATCCTCTCATCTCGTCTTCCTATTGGATGCCCGCTTCCATGTCTTCTTGTTCACAACTGGTTCATCACAGTGAAAGGGAGGAGAATGGTCAAGTAAAGTCAAGACAGACTTCACTTAGCTTCTGAACGCTCAGACATAGACAAAGAGTTAAGTCTCAGTCATAGGTCGATGAAGATTAGTTCCAGAAACACCTCAGAAAACTCTGCTCATACAACCGGTTATCTCCGGTGGCCTCCAATACCTCGCAGGCATGCCATCGTTCAACAAAAAGATCTATTATGTCACTCTGAGGCCTATTTTCTGCCAATTCAGTTCCTCCACTGCATGCATCCGTTTCTGTCTTAGAGACAGTAGTAGTTTTTAGTTGATTAATTCCCACATTTCTTAGATTATATACAAGAGTGGTCTTTTGTGTGTGATAAGAACCACTCTTCCTGATTAAGACCAATATTTTTTTTATGAACATTTATCTAAATTTAGGTCTCAATCCTCTAAGGATGAGATCCTCTCCAACTCTTTAAATAGTTATCTTTTGGATATTGTAAGGGTTTAATTTTTGGGGAAAGAATAACAATACATCAGACTGGTTGGACCTGTTCAATGCATGGATTAAATATCTCTACCTGGTGAACATACTCTTGATGAGAGTGTTTCGTTCAAATCTTTATGTGTTTTTATTCTTATCGTGAATGCAGTGTTTGGTTTGTGCGACGTACATTTCATTTCCTTTCAGCTATTGTATAACTTATTTTCACTGATATGCAACCTATCAAACAACTAATGCTTTAGTGAAGATTTGTTTTATTTGCAACCTGTGGGAGTAACTGTGTTTTTGATACATGTTTAATGTCTTGAAATAATATTTTAAGTACTAAACTTATTGCAATAGATTATTCATTGAGTAGTTTGTTGTTTTCCCTTATTTTTCTATTATTGCACTGGTTTGTCATTAGTGTACCACTAGCCAAGGAATAACCTCATCCATACCATTCTTCCAACCTAACTGTCCTTTTGTTTTGATAGAATAACCCTATGACCAACCAACACAAAAATAAAAGAAACAATCATTCTAAACTGATAGGTGGCCTAGCTTTTCCCTTTAGCAGTTAGGTGGAGACCTTAGGACCAACAGGATCATCCTCCAAGATGGGTTCCAAAACTTTGGAAGAAAGTAATGCTTCAAATGGCCAGCTTAAGACATTGCAGGAACACTTCACAAAAGGTAATGGAACATCACTCCTTGATTGTGGTATTGAATGCAATTTATCTCCAAAGAAAAGTGAAGATCAACATGGAAGGTATAATGGTCATAATTTTACCAATTCTTTTTTTGATTATAAATCACATAATCATGTAATCTGAAATTTGTGGAATATTTATCCATGTACTTATTGTCATTCACCCAAGCATTGTGTTGCCAAGTGTTGGAAGAGACAAACTATATACAGGAAATCTATGTCGGTCAGAAAGGAAACACGACATAAAGATTCAACTCCACAACTAAATAAAGAGAAGGGTAAACATGCCTAGATGCCAAAAACTCAGTGAAATTATTGCAACGGGAGAGGACATCAAAATGCTAATTGTTGGAAGCTTAATCCAGAGCTTCGTCCAAGGAAGGACAAAAGGATGTCACATGTACTCACGAAGGAAGAAGGATTACCAGTGAAGCAATAGGAACATCGTGAAGGAAAGAAACTAGACACTTGGTTTTTCCATAAGTAGATGTCACAACTTCATTGTATTTTGCTTCCATTAATGTAATCACACAGGTTGAAATGATGACCTGTTATAACATCATTTTTGTACAACATCGTGTTTGTGTTTTTACTTATGAGTATGTAATCAGTAAGGTCCATATTTTTAACCTTTTGGGGACCAAAAGGTCCTTTAGTGGGGAGGAGTGATCCAGAATCGGATCCAAGAGCTTGATAGGGCTCAGAAAGGCCTAAAATAAAAAGTTTTCATAATGGCTTCAAAACATATGTGTGCATAGGCCTCGTTGATATGAACCCAACACAACTTGAACAGGCTCAAATAGAGGTCATATTCTCAGGTTATGACGATCCATTCATTTTTCCAAACAAGCAAAACAATCCTGACTATACAGTCCGTACAATGCCATGTGGGAGCTGACTGTACAGGTCGTATGACCGTATAGGTGATGTGGAAGGCATAGTTGGCAGATTGACTAGGTGTACGGATGCTGATGTGGAAGGTTGACTGGGCGTATGGGAATTGATTTGGACAGGTATATGGGACCAATTAGGGAGTGACACGTGTCACCCTTGTAGTGTTGACACATGGCACATTTGTACGATGACACATGGCATGTCTGTATGACAACACAAGGTAGGGTACGGAGTTGACAGGGAAGATTCCATGGTCACTGAGAAATTATTGGTTGATGAAATGGATTTTTCGGATGAATGGGAAGGTGCCACGTGGCCCAGACATGGGATGTTGTGTGGCACCTAGGAATTGGCTACTTCATTTGAAATTTTTTTGGACTTCTCCGGATTTGAACTTGGGACCTCTCTCACAGAATAATGCCTTGGACAGGTCAAGCTAGCCAACCTACCCACACACGTGACTTGTTAACTAAGTCTACGAATTAATATTTAAGTTGGTTCATTGTGTGGTTCAATGGAGATTAGGGTTGGGGCTAGGCCCCAGCCCCCGGTGCTATCTAGAAAACCATGTCATATAATTGTATCCATTGTTGCATGTGGATGGATATAACTTTCTAGCCCTCAGTTTCGGGCATACCCAAATGTCACTCCATAGGACGCGACTCCACCTTGATACTTGGAGCCGAGGTGCATGAATAACACCCAGTCAATTGGGATTTCCCGTCGAACAGGGCACTAGTCCATGGGATTTATATTCGGGGGGCTTCAGTTGATTGGGCATGTGGATAAGGTGTTGGCCATATGGCCAATATGTATAGGACCAAGTGCCAAAGAAACTAAGGGGCCAATGGACCGGGGATATGCACAAGGCCACATGGGATGATCCCATATGAACAAGAGCTCATGAAAAAGTGGTTGTGCCCGAATATTATTGCTAAGTGGGTTTTAAACTATGGTTTATGATTTTTTATTGATTTTCTCCATAGAATTGGGGGAGTTTGCCCATTATTGAGAGATATCGGGCCCTTTTTGAGGCCAGATCTTGGGAGGAAGTTGGGAGATGGTTACCAACTTCAGATCTATATAAACTAGGCCTTATTGAGGCCATGGGGAGATCAGAGGTGGTTCAGAATAGGTTTATGCTGCCAGATTGTTGAGCCAAAATCCATTTTCATGCAAAGAAGCTATTGAGAAGCGCACTTTCCGGGCCATTTCTGGGAGCCTCGCTCATCCGATTTGGATGCCATTTCTTTTGATGAGTTCATGATATATTGTAGAACACGACCAACTCATTGTTGTAACATTTTGGAACTATCATGATGTACTTGTAAGTATTCGAACAAAAATATGAAAATCCCACTGAGGCAAGGCCCAGAAACGTAGGCGAGATTGTCGAACTCCGTTATCACCTTTGTGTTATGGCTTTTTGTTATTTTATGCTTCATTTTAGTTCTGCGCATGTTTATATTGCTGTCACATTTATTCTACACTTCTTCCTCTTTCTTTAAGATTCCTAATTGGTTAATATACACATGCATTAATAACTCAACCATAGTCGTGTAAAATATCTTTTCGGATCACTTTTAATATTCAATTTCCATCATAGAGGATCCCTTCTAGAGATATTTGAAGTCAGATAGGGCATTGATTTGATGCGAAAGACTTGAGATTTATTGCCTTGTTTATAAACTCTCATTATATGTATAGAGTTTGTATTTGGAGGAGCCTCACATTCTTGTGTTCACAATTTATTGTGTTTTGTGTTGAATATAGTCAAGAAAGTAAACAACTAACAACAACAAGATTAAGAAGGAAAAGAAGATTGGCTGAAAAGACACGAAGCCAATTCAATTAATATGTAAATCAATAATGTATATATAGTACATATATCACAAGTGTCCTCTAATTGTATGACGGTTAGGGTAGATAAAAAACTGAGATTAGATTTTTCTACATCCCCCTCTAATCATAAGTTTCTTCTTGCCTGAAAAAATGCCACTTCTTGACAACTAGTAATGTGTCAAGAGAATATTCAGAGGGCTTAATATCCTCTATGAACTCTAGAAAAAAATAGCAGAAGTTGAAGGCTTCTACTAAATTGGTGGTTTCGGGATGACCACAAATAGATCCGATGGTTTCGAGATTACCAGAAATCGAATGTCTAACAGAAGGTGATGTCTTCTACTAAATGTCATGGTTTTAGGTTGAGCATAATCTAACCAAGCAAAGGGATGAAATCAACAACTACAAATGCTAATGATGCTCTCTGAAAATATAACAAGCAGAACTTCATGTCTTCTACTTAATTGGTGGTTTTAGGCTGACCACAAACTATCAAGAGCTCAAGGCTCAAAAACTATGAAGAGATGGTTTCAGGATTACCAAAATCCATATCAACAACAATATTTTCAGGAAGGATGCATACTTGAACATCTGTTCATAGGCTCTAAAACAAACTTGGAACCTGACTGAAAACTTTAGATTTCCCCTTGTCAGGGACAAGTGGTTCAAATTCCCTTGACAATAATGTGTATTCTTTCCAAAATACATACATGAATGAAGATTGAAACACTGATATTTCATATGTCCAACTTTATCACAATCTTGGCATTCAATATTATTCATCAACTTCATTGACTTCACTAATTTTGTTGTGAGATGACTCATAAAATTTCTGAACATAAACAGGTTCATAAAGGTTTTTCTTTTTGTTGCAAATCGTCTTGTTGGAACCATTAATTTGAGCCATGAAAATAGAATGGAAAGAGGGATTATTACAATTCCACCTTTTTACAATAATCCAACTCAATAATAGAGAATTTAAATTCAACATAAGGGTGTTGGATTCAACAAAAAATGCATCCAATTACAAACATAATTCAAATCAATGGTATTTGATACTTACAAAAGGAACAATAATAAGTATCACAAATTGCAAGTCATGAAATTATGAACAAACACTCGTCTAGAATGCAAGAGTTGAATTATTCTTCAAAATTTTCTTGAATGAAATTACTTGTTGTTGTTGGACTGATAGGGCTTCGAAACAGGAAGCCTTATTGTCAATCGTTGATGGTTGTTATCACTGAAATTTCGTCCGCACAGGGAGACAAGAACTCAACATCATCAACACAGAAAAACAATCATCCATGGCACAAGGATTAACTCCACAGCACATCAAAAGGGCCAAAACTATACAAAGTTGGCTAAAAAGATTAA
>SNQJ01S0087754.1:6403-18155 GCA_010110895.2 Picea sitchensis
TGCCTCCTTTAAATGTGTAGATGTGTTTTCCCTGTATATATTACTTATCATATTCACTACATATATGAAAGTTGTCTTGAGATTGATGGTAGGATACAATCTCATATCATTAGACTTGAATTATATACATTCCCCATATCATCCGTCAATGATTTTATTTTAGTTCTTGGTACGGGAAAATTCCCTCGCCTAGTCATTAGTTATATATAGACATGCTTGAAGAAATTTGTAGTACACCTAGAAAATGAAATATTTTGCTCTTAATATATCTGGTGAACACTAAAATAAACTTCTAGCTGTTGCAACCAATGATTCAATTTGAATGCATGGATCTCACCTTGGTATGGCTTTATGTCGATTGTCGCTTCCATCTTGAATAGGGATTATGAAGGGTTAATAGCACTTGAACTTGACTGCTCTTTCTTGGGTTCTTTTCGTGACTCCTTTCCTTGGTCTTCTTGATCTCTTGATTTCCCCTTCGATTTGATCTTTGATTTAGAGCCTCCATCATATCTGAATGGTTAGAGATTTATTTCTCTAGCCACCATGAGGAGGTTCATATTGTGACTGATGTTGGTGACTTGCACTTCCAACCTCTCAAATCTCTCTTCCATTGGATCTCGAGGGTTGTTATGAACATACTTGTCTGCCATGGCTAGGGTTTCTACAACTTTTCTTAGGCTAATTCCTAGATCCTGCAAATTTCCACAAATACCCCAAGAAAACCCAATTATTATACCAATATTATATGTAAATTGTCATGGATATTCCATTGGAATAGTTCGTCACAACATATATGATAAATAAAACCAAAATTTACCTAAGAAGGTTAAATTCCTTTAGATTTCTAGAATATTTAGTTATTGATTTTCTTCTTATGCATAAAATAGATAAAATGCAGAAAATAGAGAACAATGAAATACAATCACACACCATCCACAAAATAACACAAATATTTTCTCTAGGAAACCCTTACCGGAGAAAACCTAGCTTGAAGGTGAGGTTACTCTGCTCTCTTTTCTCTAGTATGGAAATAATGCAAGTACAAAGGAGAAGGCACTCTCTATGGAGTTTGCTAAGACATGTGTAATGTTAGGCTACTATAGAAAATTAACCCCCTCTGTTATGCTCTCTAATTCCCCACTTCTATTTGTTCTTCTTTGCTATGGAACAAAATACGATAACATATAATGGAACCCCTTCTCCTTCTGGTGGCTCGGTATTTAACATAGCCTGATAGCCATCTAGGGGTAGGTTTTTTACTTCCTCAACCCTCAAATGTGATATGGTATTGAACCTTCTATAATCTTCTTGAAATTACATGCATGGATAGCCCCATATGCATGAGTAATGAGGGTTGATGTGGCATCATCTCATACCATGGTGGTCAACATGGTAGGTCGACTTGCAGGAGGCATAACTTTTGCATACGATATTTGATTGATGTGAATTTTGCATCGTTGGAAAGGTCTCGATGTGTAGAATAATGTCACAAGGTCTAGTTATGCTGAGAAAGTTTTAACCCAAAAAAAAATCGTTTGATGCCACAAAATGGATCTGGAAGGTTCCATACCCCGATTTTCCAAACTAGGACCTGCCACTAAAATGACCCTACAAGTTGATTCCTCCAATTTTTTCCACTCTAAAAGCATAGAGATAGATGAAAAATAGTGTAATGATCCAATCAATATCATTTAAACCCATATATTCCCCCCTTTATGTCATATTATAGTACCCTCCTTCAAAAATATTTGTCCTCAAAGCTTAGCAGTTAAGGGATTTACATGTGATGAAACCAAGTAATATGATTTCCTTATATTCTTATTCTCTTATTATCACTGATCATGGTACATCCATCCAAACTCAACTCTTTTCGGTCTTAATCCTAGATAGTTGGTTGTTGCACATTTTGTTTTCCTTTAATTACATGTGTTATTGTTGTAACTCCTCCAATTTGTTGCAGTTTTTGGGCTTTTATAAGATCAAGTAAAGTAATGGTTTTGTGATGCTTTGTTTAATGAATATTGTTAATTATTCCATCTTCTTCATTAGTAATATCAATGTCTATTTTCTTATCTCTCTTGAGATCAATCTTAGTAATGAGGGTGTCAATATGGTTTCACCTTTGGTGATTTTCCTTGATTATGTACACCCATGTCATCAGGATTTTTTTTCAAAGAAATGGCATCCTCTATCCTCTATGTTCAGTATTTGATTACTCTATCCTTTTAGATAATACCATCATTTTTTACATTTTAATCCTCAAGTTTAAGTTCAACTTCTTCAGGTATTTTCTAGTGACCCCAAGAGGTGTATATATGGGATTAAATGTATATGCAATGGGGTAAATGTATATGTAATAGGGGTCGGCCCAAAAAAGAGCATGTGGTCATAAAATTTAGGTTGTACATATGATGCATGATAATTGTCCCTACCAATTACATCAGCCAACTTAAACGATAATATGGTATCCCAATTAAATATCTTCCCATCCTTGGTAATGTTGTGTGCTAGGGGTACCCTTGCCTCCTTTAAATGTGTAGATGTGTTTTCCCTGTATAGCTTACTTATCATATTCACTACATATATGAAATTTGTCCTGAGATTGATGGTAGGATACAATCTCATATCCTTAGGCTTGAATTATATACATTCCCCATACCATCTGTCAATTATTTTATTGTAGTTCTTTGTACGGGAAAATTCCCTTGCCTAGTCATTAGTTATATATAGACATGCTTGAAGAAATTTGTAGTACACCTCAAGACTACTCGAGGGAAAATTGGCAATGCATATCTTCCAATCATTGATTATAACCTTTGAATCAACATCACTATGCTCAGTGACCCATCAAATCATTTCAACACAAAAGACCACACCTGGCCTAGCAGCAATATTATGTACATGAGATTTCCGAATGTTGAAGATTCTCTTCACATCCTTCACATGCTCTTCTATCAAGTTGGAAGAGATTGGGACCCTAGTATATTCTTTATTTACACAAAATAGCTTGTCATATTGACAATATCCTTGGAGGCCAGTGTTACTTGAAGTGTTTGTATATACAAGTCTTGTTGGTTCTTTTGGCTAAGTATCCAAGATATTAATTTTTTCCTTCTTCTTCTTTGCATGTTTCTTCTTCTTTGCACGTTTCTTAGGGGCATGTAGAAAGTTATACAATTCACCCATTTTGAACAACATAGCACATCAATAAAGTGAGGATAATTATTTTCATAAAATTTGAATCAAAATCAATGCATCTCCAATTCCTTTCAGATTGAATGTGTGTCTAATGCTATGATTGATAGTTCAAAACTGGAACAGGGACTCACCCCAATTTAAGAAACATATTCCTTTGAAAGGAAAACAAGTGCATCCCTAGTGGATTAAATTAGAGAATGGATTGAAATGTACAAATTTAAAGACATGAATTATGCATTCAAAAATAGAAGTAGTTTTCGGCTCAAAGGATTTCAAATGAAATAATTCTACTCTTAGCATCAGGTATGATATTTGAAGAGAAATTATGAGGGTTCTCCTCTTCATATGGAAAATCTTAAGAGAGTCAAGGTCTCTGCACAGGATTTTTCTCTACTTGACAATTGTTCAACTGAAAGCAATCAATAACAATACTAACCTTCAAATATCTTACCATTAATTTAAATTGAATACAATTAAAGGATTCAAAGATGACCTTCAAATACCTTACCATTAATTAAAATTGAATACCATTAAAGGATTCGAGGATGTCCGGAACATTTTTATGTCATCGTGGATAGCTAATAATGAAATTCAATGTGAAACATTTGAATGTTCTGCAAACCCCAATGAATTATCGAGGGTGTTCAAAAAGTGAACATTCGAATTTTGAAGACTTCTGATAGCCTACCAAGCACTCTTAGAAGATTTCAATTGGATATTTTAAAACACCTAATATTCTATCATGGTAGTTTGAAAGGTGTATATTCAAAGCATGAAGGGGCCTGATAGATTATCGGGTAGACTCTAGAAAAGAGCATTCAAAGGTTGTCAAGATCCTCATAGCTTATTGAGTGCTTTTGAAAGATGTAAAATGTGTCTCTTTCGAAGACGTTGGAGAGATTATGAAGGTGTGAAAGTGTATTGGGGATTTCAAAATATGGTTATTTGAAGTTTGTGAAAGAACTTATAATCTATTAGAAACTTTCAAAATAAACTCAATCAAATGAAGCAACTAGTCCAATATATCATTGGGGAGATTCGAAGAAAAGTTATGTAAAGCTCGAATAAGGTTCAATAGAGTATTTTGGCCTTCTAAAAGAAGTTCATTCAAATGCTAAAGCTGGCCCAATATAGTATCAAGATGTCTAAAAGATGAAAACATCGAGGTCATCCAATGACATTTGAAGGATTATTAGTTGGGAAGATGAATCTCCCCTGGCACACTATCAAGGATCCTCAAAAGATGATTCCACGGGATCTTTAAAAGACTCATAATAATGTATCAGGTAAATTCGGAAAAAGAGCAATTCAGAAATTGAAGCAACCCGATTACCTATCAAGTCTTATCAAAAGATGTTTTTTCGAGATTAAAAATTGCCCAATACACTATGGAGCTCTTAGAAAGATAACATTCAAAGGTCAAAGGAGGCCTATTATAGTATCATTAGTCCATCAAGGAAATTTGAAATATAGATAGATCAACTTCAAAGATGTCTTAGTAGTCTATTAGGGCACTTTAAAAGAAGCTATTTTGGAAATAAGAAAAACTTCAATGGTTATGTTTTGCCAAACAGATCATTTCAAAAAATCATGGGTTTGAAAGATCCATTAATTAGTTCCAAACACACATGAAAATGAACGTAAATTCATTTGAATGAAAACTTCAAACCACCCACTTAATCAACAACAATCATTTCCCAACCAACCCCACATTCTCCTTCAAAGACCAAATTGAAAAGATTAAGGAATTCAAGAAAAATGAGGGAGGTCCCCAAGACTAAGGGCTTGGGGCTTGTTGAGGACTGAACAAAGGATTGTTAAGATTACAAAAGAGCTTAATCATTGCATCCACCCTTAATTGATACCTTATCATTGAGATTCCATACAATGGTCAAGCTCTTTTGTAGTCTTGATGGTACTTCTAAGGTGAAAAAATCATTTTCGAGTGATTGGAGAGAGGAGTAATCAATGTAAATGAAACCTTACTAACTTTTGAGAAACTACAMAATGTCATCATTAATGGGTGATCAAATTAGCACCCCAAAAAGTGGAGATGTTTAACAACCACTAAATGCTATCTTCGTCAAAAGGATGAAAAATAGAAAAWTTTAGAGGTTCCACATGTCCCTATTATGATAGTTTAAACTAGAACAARCACMTAAAACCTWTGGATKTCTCTCTTCATCCTACTTTTAGCAAATGCAATACTCAATTAGTGTTGAAGCAACATCTCCACTTTCTAAAAAGAGAATACTAGTGTTAAAGTAGCTTCTCCACTTTTGAAAAAGTGGATATMTTTATTTGCATTTGTAGGTAGTGAGTGAAGGGAAGGTTGTCCCTTACCTTTTGGCAAAGGTTAGTTATCACATCCTAAGGAGGTACTCACTTAAGTTCTAGCTTAAGTAAGTGGGTCACTGACTGGAGTTGAAAGGTGAGATCTTGGTTGATGCCATGTTACTCCAAGTTATCCCAACCCAATAAGGCGAGCAAAATCCTTATTGCATAAAAGGACAAACATAAYAAGATCAAATGACATAAAATCTTACTTGACTACTCTAGACCAATCAAATYCTGATAAGACCTTTCAAACCTATAATAAAATAGCATTTCATTTCAAKCATTTCCTTATTTCCCAAAGGATTTATCTAAAATTCATTATGTATGGGTTAATCAAGCAATCTAGTTGTCAATGCAAGACCTAATAATGCCTTACATAACCTTATTCTCAAAGGATTCACCTAAAATCCCAACTCTTCATTAGATAACAATTGATCAAGGTCTTAGATTTACTAGTTTGACTAGTCAAGACCAACCTAGTAAATTCATGTCCATATAAGCTATGGGACCTTACCTACTCCACAATTAACTTGGGACTTGATAGGACCTTTCAGGGCTATAATGAAATAGATAGATGGATCAATCTATTATGTTCTCTTCCTCTTATTTGCTCATATAGTTTCTCCCTATTCCAATTGAATCTCAATGTTTTGTACCTATCTAAAAGTTGGCTCAAGATCTCAAAATGCAAGATTTGACAATGAGAATAGAATCTATTATCAAATATAGTATAAAAGCAAGCCAACTTTTCATACCCCAAAGTCACACACCATTTTTGGAGTTGCACACCACTAGCAACCAAACCCGAGAGAAGGCATCAAAACCATTTCTCTTCCAACTTAGAACCACAAATCAAATCCATGGAGCTCCAAAAGGCCACCATGAGCACCCTGAACAACTCTAATCACAAGTAGGGCAGCATGATCTCCCTAACACACAAGCAACAAGATATTCGTGGGTGGAAGTGATCATAGCAGCAACGAATGGGTACACAGTAATACCTGAAGAAAGACAAAATAAATCTAGCTATCATCCTTAGACCACTCCAACTCAACATCAATTTACAATATATTTATCACACACACACACAGATAGAGAGAGCGTATATATTTTTTTTCCAAAGCAGGGAAAATCCTACAATACTCATGGCTACCCACCTAGCATTTGTTAATGCAATCTCAAGACCATGATATGAAACTATATCATCGTGTCCAAAAAAAACTTGGCCACCTAAAATAACCCGCTAGTGATCCATAAGTGTGTAGACTTCCACTCTTACCAGATTCCTCTAGGACTTGGGTCATTAACCTATTTCCTTATATCCAAGGAAGACGAGCTCTTAGCCAATCAAAAGAAATTTTAGGTCATACTCCAAAACCAAAATATGGTTTCATCTAACTCTACATCTACAAATAAGTCAATATTCCATAAAAGTCATCATTGAGAGAAACTATATATATATAAGAGACTATGACTATATGTATGTGTCTGTTATTGTTGAAAACTTTCAAACTCACTATAAGTTTTGTTATTTTCAAGCTTTAACTATTCAAATCAAATATCACTATAACAAGATTATAAATGTTAATTAATCACTTTAATAATGACTTCTCAAATATTTATATGATAAAACATTACACTTTGATATTAAAAATGTTTCATCTCTTAAAAATTGATATTGTTAAACTCTAAGTTTCATCGCTTGAAACTGAAATTAATAAGGATCACTCTTGTACTTGAAAGTTTCCATCACCTAATGTTGAGCATTGATTTGGTGTATATTACATCAAAAAGTAAACGCTCACTTTATAAAGAGATTTAAWTTTTTTAAATATTAAAAAGTTATGACACAAGGATTATAGCATARTCCTACTAATGTTGCATTCTCTYTCCRTCATTGTTTTATGGGAGCAATGACTCTAATTTGTCATCTTCRTAGGCTTTAAAAAAWTTATAATCATATCACATTGCCTAAAATATTTGTAATCACCTAAACTTGATTAAACTTGGTTTTGACCATGGTTTGATGTTGTTATTCATGTGTTAGATTAATGTGTGCAGCAATACACCTTGATCTATCTCATGTGGCACAATGGTACATGGCATTTTGATATCAAAGAAAATGTGTGGTTGTTTAAACCAATGTATGTGTGTTATTATGTGGTCATTGGACACACTAATTCCAGTGGTTGGCAGTGACCTAAACCCCTTACATTATGTTAGAAAGATGCTACGATATGAAAATGTTATAAACATAAATTGTACTTATTATGTAAATCACCACATATTATAATTGAAACATATGCTTAAATATGCTTTTTATTGATGTTTTATATTTTTAATAATTATTATCATATTCCTTGAAAATTGAATTTCATGACACAATTAACATCTTCTAATTATTCACCCGGATGGGGTGACAAGTGGCGAGAGAGGGGAGACAGGTGGCAGGAGCAGCTGGCGGGGAGAGTTATTACTCCAAGCCGCCACCCCCGATGATATTAATTCCCCATGGAATACACCATAGGGGATATTAATTCAGTGCGTCTGCGGAAGCCCATGGAGGAGCGCTCCAGCCAGGCCACTGGTACTAGAGGCTTATACTAGTCTCGTCAGCCTTCAATGGCGATGGGAGGGACTTCAATGGTGCTCATCGGCTTAAAAACTGACCAAGGTGATTGTTCTCTCCAGATGTTGGCTAAATTTCACCTCTGCTTTGTGCTTCTTGGCCCTCCTGGACTCTTCGCTCACCTCCTGGCTGACCTGCACACTTCCTCAGACCAGTATTTCTCTCACTCCTTGATTCCCACCATGCCTGAGACAGGGGCAAGCCAAGGCATTCCACCAAGAACAAAAATGCCTACACTCAGGATAATCGGCTCACAGCTTCTCAGAGAGCCTTGATATCTCATTTCATCCAACCCCACAAACCCATCCAAGCTCAATCTGCCCTGCGTATTCCAAAAGAGGAAAACCTACCCACCTCTACCCAGACTCAAGCTCTGCTTCCTCTACGCATTCCCAAATCCAAAACCCCATCCATGACTGAGCTTTCTCCTCAGCCATCCCAGCTCGCTTCGGCTCTACCCAACAAAGTCAAGGAGGAAGCACCTCCATCACCTCATCATTTGAGCATGAAGGTGGAAGAAGTCGAGCTACCTTCTCAGCCTTGTCCATTTGCATAAGTCCCCCGAGACTCTCATCCCCTCCACCTCCCGAGACTTTCAGCGATGCTAGTGGGAAGGGGGATGCATTGTGGAGGAGGAGATCCCCCCAAGTTGGCAATTATCAAAAGATAGGGAAGATACAGGTGAGGTTGGTGTGGATGGAGGAAATGAAGATGCTGACAAAGGCAATGACGGTGTTGACACAAGCGAGATCGATGTTAAAGAAGGCAATGACAGTATTTCCGACGTCTCACACCACAAGTTTCATCTTGCAGGGGAGCACTTGGAGCTTCTCTTTGACATCCGACAGCCGCAGGTCGAGAAGGAGCATGGCCAAAGAACCATCCATCAGTGTTTAGATCCTCTATTTGAAGCACTCTCAGACACCCCCTCTCAAGCTCAATGCTCTACCTGCAAGCAAAAGTACGTCATGGCCTACATAGTCTATGGATGTCTAGGTTCCCCAAAAGTTTGACGCGGCCCACCCCTGTCTATTCTCATTTTCAGCATGAATTTTGATTTTATTTCACTCTTTTTTACAGTTTTGTAATCATCATAGAAATTGCGACTCTGGAAGAAGTTTTCCCTAGGCTAGTTACAGGGAAAAAATTTCTTGCTAAAGCTCTCAGTTTTTGCTCCAATTTTTGTAAATTGAAACTCTATAACTATGGTCACACCATCGTTTAGAGCCACCTGTTCTGGTTTCCCTTATGTGGCAGAATAAGTGGTTGCCAAACGATATACAGATGTACACTCATGATGTTATAAGACAAGGATATCTTTTTTTATTTACAAAAAAAAAAAATATCTTCTAATTATTATCATATTCACTCATTAAACCCTTGAAGATGATTCCTAGGTGGGATCGAAACATCAAGATTGCTTAAATAAAAGTTTACTCTTTTCACATGTTGAATGTATGAAGAAATGGTTTGTAATCTTCTAATTATTTGTAAGGTACTTCTAAAAAGTGCACCATTGAAGGGAATTGTACCAGGTTTATCAATTTTGATCATCATAATAGTGAGTGTGAGAAGTGTTGATAAAGATAATGGACCAGGTTTATCAATTTTGATCATCATAATAGTGAGTGTGAGAAGTGTTGATAAAGATAATGGAGGATGTGAAAGACAATCAACAATTATCTCTCAATGTGTATATTGTTTAAAATACAAGTATTCATTATATATATCATATTATATTATTGGTTGTTAAGTTTGTTGTGTGTGTGTGTGTGTGTGTGTGTGTGTTCGACAACACAAGTATTCTAATAGAGGATAAACACCTTCTATAACCACTCACACAACCAGATCAAAGATCAACAGTCCGATGTTTTTACGTGGTAAAAATTTTATGGAGAAACATCCACGGTCCTAGTCAACGTGGCCACTTGGAGTAATTTATTAATGTAAAAGAAAAATATTACAAAGAGATTTACAAGATATTTTCTCACAATCGATCATCGGAAAATGACCATCCATGATATTTAAATAGAGATCATGGACCAATCGAGTGTTAATCCTATTGGTTGTGGAGCCTGATTATTTTCCTGATTCATAGGTCTTTGTTTTCAGTCGTGTTTATACCCCATGAAGACTGTACACCCTGGAACATTGTACACCCCTCCACGTGGGGGGGGTGCAGGGGGGATTTTCCATCTTCCATGGTTCAGGGGGCTCATCCCCCCGACTGGGGGCTCTGGGGGCAAGCGGGCCCCAGCAGGGTTTCGGAGGCGAATCTCCGGAAGGAAAAATTGCCTTGTAAATGTATATTGTAATTTCATACTAAATCTGGACCGTTCATTAGAAGGTCGTAGATCTGATGGTAGAAGTTATGTTAGGGTTTTTTCCCTAGAAGGCAACCCTCTTTTATGAGGGAATTGTATTGTAGTTGTGTATCATTGCAAATATTGTATTCTGAGAGAGGAGACTGTGAGAGGAAAAATGGAAGTTACAGAGGGTGTGTTGTAGGTTGTATCCCTTCATTTTGTTGGATAATAAAAATGAGGACCTATAAATTTATCTGGTGGACGTAACCCACATTGGGTGAACCATGTATATATGTGTCTATTGTATTATGTATCTTCTGTTTTTATTTCCAAATTTGTTTTATTTTATTGCTCTGTGATCCTTTTTTTCTAACAACTGGTATCAGAGCGAAAGGTAACTCGCAGGAAAAGAGGGTTCCTGGTTCAAGTGGGGGCAATGGCGGAAGATGAAAAGTTTAGGGTCGAGAAATTTAACGGCCAAAACTATCAGTTATGGAAGATGCAGACGGAATATTATTTATATCGAAAGGATCTATTCTTACCATTGGGTGGAATAGCAAATAAGTTGATGGCCATGAAAGATGAAGAATGGGAGGTTCTTGACAGAAAGGCACTAGGAACGATACGGTTGAGCCTAGCAGCATCGGTAGCTTTTAATATTTCAAAATAAAATATAGCGAAGGAGTTGATGGAAACATTGGCTAAACTGTATGAAAAACCCTCGACGTCCAATAAGGTATTTCTAATGAAGAGATTATTTAATATGAATATGTTAGAAGGTGGGTCTATTGTAGATCATTTAAATGAATTTAATACGGTTATTAATCAGCCAAGTTATGTAAAAGTGGACTTTGATGATGAGGTCAGGGATCTTCTAATCTTGTGCTCCTTTCCAGAAAGATGGAATGGCTTGGTCATGGTTGTAAGTAACTCTGTCTTGGGTTCAAACACTCTAAAATTTGATGATGTTGTTGGTGTTATCCTTAGCAAGGAAATGCGATGGAAAAGCACAGGTAAGACATCAGGTAATGCATTAAACATGGAGAATAAGAGAAGACAAAAGGATAGAGGAAAGGGTTCAGAGAACCGCGGGAATTATAGGAAGGGAAGATCCAAATCCAGACTAGGAAAGATAGAGTGTTGGAATTGTGGGAATAAAAAACATCTGAACAAAGACTCTAGAGCTCCAAAGAAACAAAGAGATGGACAACAGGAGAAAAATAAGGAAGCAAATGTAACAGGTGATGTGTTACAAGATGCTTTGATTATTTATGTAAAT
>SNQJ01S0087755.1:18294-32014 GCA_010110895.2 Picea sitchensis
GCATCCATACCATGGAGGGTGAGGGGAGGAGGAACAACCCTGTGGCAATAATAGGGATGGGGTACACCCTCTAAGACTCATTTGACTCTTAAGTGTTGTTGTTAAATAATGGGGCAATTAACCGGGATTGTGTTTTAAAAAAAAAAAATCCATGAATATTAAAACAATTTCTTTAATTTTTGGCAATGAATATTTTTTTAAGATAAAATATAGTTAAAATGTTAAATTTTAAGAGTTTTTTAGATTAGATGAATTCTTTATATTAAAATAATTTCTTTATTTTTTGGCCATGAATATTTTTTAAGATAAAATATAAGTTAAAATGCTAAATTTTATGATTTTTTTTAAGGTTGGAATAAGACATTATATTAAAGTAATGTATTTATTTTTTGGCATATTATGGTATATTCAATATTGTTTTAGAAGTAATATTTTGTAGCAAAATTTCCTTTTATCAATTTTAGCAAGTATGATGGGGAGAAACAAAATTAGATCTATTATTAGCTAGTTTTCCTTCAGTAAGTACTTACTATAGATAGAAAATTAGGTTTGGTGTTTGATCCAAATTTTTCTTGTTTTTATCTAATGTAATGAGTATTAATACTTGACCTCTTTTTTTAAGCTCTTGTTGTTACAATTTGGGGTTAAGAATGTTTTGTGGTATATCAAGATCTAATACTCAATTTATCATTTCATATACTATGTAAAACCCCTTGATTTGATACCATGTCTGTCTTTTTAAGTTCTTGATATTTCACTTTGGGGTTGATAAGTGTTTAATTATTGTGAAAAAAAAAATATTAGTCAATCCATTAAGTAAATTAGGAAATCACAATAGCATAGTATGTATTCAGTGCATATTTTGTTTTTCCATGGCTCTTATTGAGCTTATTTTGTACTATCCATTTAGGGTACTAACTTTCTTTAGAGCCTATGTAACTCTTGTTATTTGTTCTATTGATAAGAAATTTATTTGTTTTATTGATAAGAAATATTACAGAGACTCATTCCCATGGATCTTGTGGACCATTTAAGGTGTTATTCTTTTTAGAGCCTATGTAACCCTTGTTATTCTTCGTTTTGTTCATCAAAAATATTATAAAGATGGAAATGAGCCTTCCAGTTAATTTAATAAGAATAGATCTTGCTTCAATGTTTGAGTATTGAATTTTTTTATCATGTTAAAGGATTATTAAATGCTTATTTTTCCATACTCCTCAGAGGATATTGAGCTATTTATTGTAGTTTTTTTAATTCATGAAGGATTAGATCAATGTCTCTCAAAGGATGGAGAACATCTTAAGAACCAAATATTGAAAGTAACTCCGACAAGTGCACTTGAAATAGAGCATGAAAAATTGTACATGATTTTCTAGTATGGATATGCTTGGTGATTTATATACACTATAACTTTTAATATAAATAGAAATTTTAGGTGAGGGAAATATTTATATTTAGGTGCTATAGAATATTCCAATTGCTAGAGTAGGTGTATCACAATTTCCCAACACTAGAAAAGCCTTAATTATATATTTTTCTAATATGGTTCAGCTATGCTCATTGGTGAGAATTCAATACACCCATTTTTGGCATTTTCAAGACTATATTGTTGATTGTTGGAACATCAAGCATTGATGGTTCATCACATTCCTCTTGGATTATGTCATTCAAGTGGTCGACCTACATATGGATATAGTCGATCGGGTGGTCGACTGAGACTCTATATCAGTCGGTCGAGTAGTCGACATGTCTATCGATTGGACAATTGAACAATTGCCAAATATAGTCAGGTAGTGGATTGACCAAACCAAAAATCAACTACAATTTGGAAGCATGGATGGTCGGGTCAAGCATCCTTGTCGAGTGGACTCAACAATGTAGATTTGGCTAAGTCAACTCTAACAATTGATGGTTACATGTGGACAAGATATTCCTGATTCTATGGAATTTGGTTAGACCTTGAGGCTATAAATAGTAGACCCCATGGGTCATTATCATCAATAAATAAAACACATAGATCTTGTGAATCAAGATGTGCAATATTCATTGTGATGTTTCGATCATAGTGCGCACTGCTTAAGTGTTGTAATGATGTCTTTAGAAGCCACCTTTGTCTTTGAAATTCTATTCCCTCTTCGATTATATGTAGAATAATTTTTTTGTTTTATTATAGGTTCCACCCATTTCCCCAACATGGTATCAGAGCCGATGGTTTAAAACCTAGACATATTATTTGCAAACCTTGATAAGTCAGATATGTTGTGTGATTGACTCTAGGTTGGTGCTTTTCATATTGGAACCTTTCAAACAAGGAATTCTATCTAGATATCGAAGATGGCTTCAAAGATTGATCATGTTGTTCTGAACAGATTAAATTATGTACTATGGAAACCCTATTGAAAAGTAAAGGAGTGTGTAAGTATATGAAGACCGTGATTTTGGATCCATCAAAGGATCAGCCAAAGTTCATTATTGATGGAAAGAAGGTTGATGTTGTGGGGGTCATCATGACCTATATCTCATCGGAGATTCGATTTCACCTTAGTGGAATCAACTACCCTCATCAAGCCTGGAAGAAGTTGCAGTCGTTATTCGACTGATTCGAAAAGATCCATGTCATGCAGTTGGAGAAAGAGTTGATCTCTCTTGGTCCTCATTCTTTTGACAAAATAAAGGACTATTTTGTGCATGTCAAATAACTCCAATTGAAATTGGGCGAATGTGGAAAGAAATATCAAAAGAATGATGGACAACTCATCGAGTTGGTCTGAATGAATTTAAGTACACCATTCAAAGTGTTTGTGCTGACTTTCTGCATGACCAACTAGAAAGAAATCAAGGAAGATGGTAAGGATTACACCTTTGAATATTTTTTTGGCCTTTTCATTACTAATCAACATAGACTTCTTGAATAAAGCAAGCTTGGTGGTAAACATCAAGCCCATTTGCTCAAAGGAAAGAGAAATTTGGATCCTAGGGATAGCGAATGGTATGATGCCTCTACACAGAGACTTGCATCCCACAACCAGAAACGTAAAGGATAGATAGATACACCACAACAAATTCGAAACAAGAAGACATGTTTATACTATGGAAAGACTAGAAATAAGGAGAAAGTCTTCTATAAGAAAAGAGATTATTTAGGGGATAAGGTTAAACACTTGGAAGGAAACATGTCCTCTGAAAAAGACCCATTGATAATTTCACCTTCCAAATTGGGACTTCTCAAGTCTTGTTGTCTCATTCTGCACAGAACGAATGGGTAATTGACTCTGGGTGCACTCATCACATGGCTAAGGATGCCTCCTTTTTCATGTGTTTGGATGAAGCTAAGGAGAGGAAATTCTATGTTGCTGATGATTTTTATCTGGATGTTGTTGGTTAGGGTGATGTTACCTTTCAACATGGGAAAAATGTCGATGTCTATCATGTGACAAACCTAAGTTCCAATCTATTGTCTATCACTCAACTAATGCAAACAGGTAAGATTGTGGAACTTTGGCTATATCAGTTCTATGTTCATGATTTGAATAAAGGAAAGTCAATTGTCATTGATAGGATTCTTGACCTAATGAACAATTTGTATAAGTTTTGTGACATGACTCAACCTAACACTAAACCGACTACTCTTTTTTCTCAAACTAATGAGCAAATTCAAATTTGGAATGACTAACATGGACACCTAAATTTTTGAATTCCATAGTGGATGGAAACTCAAAACATGGTTGTTGGTTTACCTAAAGTGATTCCCCCTAAAGGATTATATAAAGGTTGTGTTCTTGGGAATCATCATTAGGAATCTTTCAACTCTAGTAAGGCATGGAAAGAATAGAACCTACTAGAGCTGGTTCACAATGATGTTTATTGCATCAATCTATCTTTACTAGTGATCGAATAATTTTTGTGAGATCTTTCTCTACAAAAATTCTACAATGAGGATATTTTACTGATGATTGATTGCATGTGAAAATGAGCAAATGGTCATAATTAAGTTCATATGTGTAATTGAATCTCTACTTAATCAAGCGAGAATGCACTCAAAACTCACACATATAATTTGACACCCATGTGTTCACGGAGTTCACTAGACATCCTGACTATGTCTCCGGGCCCGCTACAACAACGGACCGTTTTTTATTGATTCTCCCAAATAGGGGTTGATTCTCCTTTATAGAAAGGGATACAATTTTATCCCAATGTGGGGCTGAAAGGATCTCCCAATGCAGGGCATGATTCTATCAATGAAGGGGATAAAATCTCCCAATAAGGGGATTACACTATAGGCATGATAGCTTTCTCCTTCTCCTCTAAGGAGTCTCTCCCAACAAGGAGTTTAAATAGTTTCCTTAGTTCCATAATTCAAGGAGACAAGATCCACAATTTTAGGATCTAATAACAACTCTAAGGAAAAAATGAGAAAGAATATTAAACCAACCTATGAGACTCTTAACCTCCCCTTGAGACTAGGAAACTACTTGGGATATAATGAGGAAGAATCTCAAAACAACTCATGAGAATCTTAACCTCCCATTGAAACTAGGAAACTAATTATGAGGTGGATTCTCACACTTAATTTAATTTCCTTTTTACAAATTAAATGAAAAATACATGAGCACATTATGCTCCAAAGTATAATCATTTATAATTAATTGTTTCTCCTTTTACCAAAAATTTAATGAGATTTATCCTTGGCGTGTAAAGTGTAATACACCTTGTCCATAATGTTGTAGAAAGTTGTTTGAGACTTCTTCATTGGAAGTGGAGATCCTCTTGGATCAAACCTCCCCACAAAAATCACTTTTGGTCCTCCACAAGTATAGAGAGAAATTTTAACTTAATTATCTGCAACTACCTTTACCAACTTCTAGGAAGAGTATTACACTCCACAATGCATTTCCCCACTGCTTGATCTGCATAAAAAATGTCTCTGAAAATATGCACCCTTCTTCTCTTTCACCTTTGTACTTTGGAATGAGGATGTTGATGCTAACACTTGCATCAATGAAAATCTGTAGCAGATTCCTTGGTCTGCATAACAAATTTCTCTGAAAGGTTGCACCCTTCTTCTCCTTCACCTTTGTGATTTGGAATTAGGATGTCAATGTCGACACTTGAATCAATGCAAAATCTATCGTTGATTCCTTGATCTGCATAACAAATGTCTCTAAAAGGCCACACCCTTCTTCTCCTTCACCTTTGTACTTAGGAATGAGGATGTTGATGCCAACACTTGAATCAATGAAAATATGTAGTTGACAATACATGATCACAATTTTTCAAATTTCAAAGCAGTACCATACTTTCCAAGAGTTTATAAAACACTCATGGACAAGTTTACAATGCTTTCCAAAATAGACAAACAATTTAATGCCTCTCACTCAATAGTGGCGACAAGACCCATTACAATGTTTCCAAAATGGGCCTAGGATAAACAATGTCTCTCACTCAACAATGGCTACAAGACCCATTACAATGTTGCCAAAACAGGCCCAGGAAAAACAATGTCTCTCACTCAACAGTGGATACAAGACCCATTACAATGTTGCCAAAATAGGCCTAGGAAAAACAATGCCTCTCACTCAACAGTGACTACAAGACCCATTACAATGTTTCCAAGACAAGCCTGGGAAAAACAATGCCTCTCACTCAACAATGGTTACAAGACCCATTACAATTTTTCAACATCAACTTAAGGCTAATTCCATGGAAATGAACTAGCGGTTAGACTCTATGGTCTCAAACTCCACTAACCAAATAGGCATATGATTTTCACTAATAGAAACAAGCATACAATGCATTATGACAATGCTCATGTATGCAAAAATGTTATCCATTTCTTACCGAACCAATTTAAAGGACCTTCTTCCTGCAATTGTGCTTCTTCATGGATTGGTTTAGGGACACTGATTACATGTTCCGGCATCTCTTTTGCAGTGTCCTTTAGCACAGTTTCTTGCACAGGCTTCTTGTTTTGTGTGCAACGAAGCTCGGGGTGAAGCTTCCAACATTTTTCGATCTAGTGAGCACTCATTTTGTAGTGAGTGCAATAGTTTCATGACTTCATGTCCTTCTCGCCTTCATTGTAAGGAGCCTTTCTCTTCTAGAATTTTGCAATACTCTTGTTGTTTCAATCTTTTTGAGGAGACTTTGATTTCGTATGGAATCTTTTGCTAGATCTATCACTTTCAAAAAGTGATGTGCCATCATTTTTATTAGATGGTGTGAATGATTATTTCAAATATTTGCTTGAAGCGTCATATGATTATGTTTATGTTGAGCATTATCCTTCATCATACCCCAATCCTACAAACCGGGGCCTTCCTACAACCTCTAGTGATTGAATGATGCCTTGGCCATTAATACCAACACCCTTTCCTTCATACCCCATTTTCCTCAACAACTTCAAGCCAATGCCTTTAGTATTATTTTCAAATGCACCAAAAGAAGCATCATCATTAATAATGGAAGGATTTGAACATGGATATTTTTTTACCTCCATTCCTATGTGTGTCACTTGGTCATCTTCCTAAATTTTGGCCAAATGCTCATTTTGTCCTGGTTTGTTTGAGGATGAAGCTTCTAGGAAACCACCGTGGATACCTAGTGTCTGAAGATCATCCTCTATTATCTGAAAATATGTGCAACCATCAATACTTTCATGACAAGAACCATAACTAGTATACCTGTCATGGCCACAAGTTGGCTTGATCTTGGAGGGGATTTTTGTCTCCTTTGTAGTGGAACATTCTCCAACTTGTTCCTCCACAATCTTCTCTAACACGAGTCTCAATTTATTCTTCTCATCCTCTGCATATTTTAGAATCCTTATGAGCTTTGCATTCTCCGCTTGAATGCATTGGTTGATTTATTCCAACTCTTAAAGTCTCACTCGCTTCAATCCTTTGCCCATGGTTGTCTTCTGCAAATGCCTTCAAAGATGCACTTCCAAACTCTAAATGAAGAAAATAGGAGAATCTAACATAAATATGTTAATCAACCCTTCGAATAGCCACTCTAAATGGCTTAAATCACACTCAAATGTATTTGTCATGTAGACCCCCTTATTCAATTTTAGGGTGGTCCAAGGAAACAACAAGATGGTTTTGAGTCCTTTGAATGACTCACAATTATAAGTTCCCCCTTATTGAGGTTTTACATGCAATATACATGGATTAAAAATATTGCATTCATTACAAATATTTTCTTACATCAATAATGGTCTTTCAATGCTGCCAAATAAGCTTTAGGCAAACAAATATGATGCCTCTCAAGCTAAATGCCCCCTATTACCAAATGCAACATTTTAAAGAAAAAACCATATTAAAATGATTATATGGAAAAGAGTTTTACCATATTCCATCTTGTTCTTGGATCAATTCCTAATCCATGACTTCATTCTCCAATAAAATATACATACCTTCTTCCTATGTAAACAACCAAGCATTATGCACCATAACTGCAATTTTTTTCATAACTTTTTGTTACAAGGGATGAAATCAATTATGTTAAATCAAGGGATGATATTTAATTTGATGTTAAATAATTGCTCTCTTTTAACCCATGGAGTGAGAAAATGCTTCCTAAAACATAAAGGGCATGCAGGTGTATTGTCTGCAGAACAATGTGACTTCAAACAATGATATCTCATAAACTAGGCAACGAAATCAAATTCCGGAAAATACCCATTTGAGATAACAAAGAATAATTTGAAGTAAGATACCATATTCCCTATGAAAAACTCGGTATATGTTGTGGCATCTGTCTGGATTTTTAAGTTCATATAACAACAAATTAATTATTTTTGGGGTGATTTGCTTCAGTGTGATTTCACAATTGAAGATGTTAATAATGATATATATATATACCCATTTGTTCAAACACATGGTCACTCCATTTTCAACCTCTATATCAAAAAACAAAAGCTTCTACTGAGAGAAAAAATAAATTCATTTTCAGCATTCGTTTTTCCATTTTTGGGTGAATTGTATCAACAACATTTTATATTTAAACATTGATTTGTTCAATCAATAATGAGAGGGATTTTATCTTCCTCTATAAGAGCTTTCGAATGCCATATCATTTTCTCAAATCAGTTGCGTATGTTTCCTACAATCTGCATTTTAGTGATTTCATATCACATGACTATACAAAATTTGGTTCTTACAGGATGTATATCTTATAAATAGAGATGTATATTGAGAAAAAAAATACCATTTGTTGCGTCTTGGAGTCTAGTTTCCAACACAATTGAAATTGTTAAAAATAGATAAATATTGAAAGAGAAATCTAAATTTTACCAACAACTACTCCAAAATCGATGAATTCCCCCTTTAATGTTGTCTTATTATTGGATTGCAACCAAACAACCTATAAGGTCTTTGATCTTACTGCCCATGATTATTCACAATCTGCAAAATTGGTCAAACCTGCTCTGATACCACTTGATCTGAGAATTTATGTGAGATCTTTCTCTACAAAAAATCTAGAATGAGGATCTTTTACTGACGATTAATTGCATGTGAACATGAGAAAATGGTCATAATTATGTGCATATGTGTAATTAAATCTCTACTTAATCAAGTGAGAATGCAATCAAAACTCTCACATATAATTTGACACCCATGTGTTAACAAAGTTTTCCAGACATCTTGGCTACGTCTTCGGGCCCGCTACAACAACGAATCGTTTGATATTGATTCTCCCAAATAGGGGCTAATTCTCCTTTATATAAAGGGCTACAATATTCTCCCAATGTGGGGATGAAAGGCTCTCCCAATGCGGGGCATGATTCTACCAATGAAGGGGATCAACTCTCCCAATAAGGGGATTACACTACAAGCATGATATCTTTCTCCTTTTCCTCTAAGGGGCCTCCCCTAAGTCTCTCCCAACAAGGAGTTTAAATAGTTTCCTTATTTCCATAATTTAAGGAGACAATATTGTTATGAGAAATCTTATCCCATAGACAGGTTAAGCTCCCCTTTGGACTAAGACCGCTTCTTTGGCCTAAAGACAGAAGTAAACAAATGGTTTCTACTTTCCTTATAGATCTTTTTCATTAACCTATAGAAAGAAGGATAAATAAACACTTATTTCCCGAAGTTTGTCCTCACTATTCGTCCCTTTCCCTCGCTACTCTAATTCCTTTAGTGATCAAAGAGACATGTAAGACAAAGAAAAACCTTTCTACTTCTACTAGATTTTTTTAGATAAAAACTAGATCTATCTATACCTGATTTAACATAATCATAAACACTATCATGAACACAATAGAGAAAGGAATAGGCCAAGTTAATATTGAATGGAAATCCAAAAGAAGGAACTTACAAATCATGTTGATGTCGTAGAAATATTCTCTAATATCTCCTCGTCCAAACCTTGCATGAAAGTGTTGAGATCAAAATGTTGATACTTCAGTGGACTTTTTCCCAGGATCAAAGGTTTGACNTTGGAATTCCCTCATTATATAGGACTTGAAGGCTTAACCACCATGGATAATATCACTCACTAGATCCACTAAATTGGGCTCTCCAAGATTTTTAGGGAGAACATATCTCTCAAGGATTTTAGGGAGAAAATATCTCTCAAGGATTTTAAGGAGGAAATATCTCCCAAGATCCATCAAATTAGGATATTGGTTTGAGAAAATCTCTCAACCATCCATGAGATTCTCAACTTCTCCTTGAGACTAAGAAACTAAATGTGAGGTGAATTCTCACACTAAATTAATTTCCTTTTTATGAATAATAATGAATAATTCATATGAACATAGTATTTTTACCTTCATATGATATATTTCTCCTCCATGGTGACTAGGGATTATGAAAAATGTTCTTTCATGGTTTCAAGGTGTTGCGACACTTAGTAAAGTGAATTCGACACTTAGTAAGGTGCATACGACACTATACAACACTTGTGACACTTAGGTGTAAATAGGTGTGAAATTTTGGTGTGTAACAAATGCCCCCTAAAGTGTGAGGTCATAATAGAAACTAATGGTCGAAAAACTTTACAAATTCTTCAATGCAAGGGTGATGGAGTAGAATAACCTAGTAGAAGCTTAAAACAACCATGAAACAATATAAATATATGTTTCATTCCTGAGGCAGGCATACCTATGCTCAGAATATGAGTTGACTTAAAGCATTGTTGTCGATCAATACACTGTAAATCCATGAGAATACTGACTAAGGATATGGCCACTAGAGATACAATGTGTATCCATACCTCCATGACATGAACTGATCGTAGCCATGAAAAATACACATTGGAGCTACGAGATTACAAAACATAGCCATGGATCAATACAATGTGGATCTATTTGACAATATGTGTAACAGTAAGACCACCGGCATGTAGATTATACTGAAATATTTTACATGCTCAAATGAGCATGGATGATTTTAGGGGCTAAATTTTGCTCATGGGCTAATTTTCTATGGTTTTCCAAAAATAAGATTCGTTATTTTAAAAATGATTCGCCCAAATTCTATAGGATAAAATTATTTTACCTTAAAAATCGCCAAAATTTTATGAAAACTATATAAAATACTTAGAAATTTGAATATTTTTACAAAAATATCGTCAAACATTTATAGTTGACATATGAAGGATTAGTAAGATTCGCCAAGGTTTCTACATTTTAAACTAAATTTCCATCCTTAAAATCATCCCTGCAAATGAGCTCCATCGAAGCTTGGGAAAATCACATAACAGAGTGATAACCCAACCCAGGGTCTTCATCCCGATCCCGAAATGGTATGATTCTAGCCATGTGAATGCTAGATGACTTGATGTCGAACATGGTAGAAACCAGTTGATTACCGATGATTAAGGTATACCATTAACAAGTGTGAGGGAAATCACCAATGATAACAATGATTATGAAGGTACCTTTGGTACATTCCAGCAAATGTGAATAAATGAGATGAGGTCAAACATTTTTGGAATTATTTTTTGAAAGGCCAATGATGTAAACCTACTATCGAAAGCAAGGAGGCCTGCCATTGAGGCATACAAGTCCCAAGGTACTAGCTAGTTTATAAGTCTAATTCTTGGATAATGTGTTAAATTTGACATCAAAAGACTCGAGGAAGGAGGGCCTTGATGTATCCTTCATCATTGATAAAAAACTGACACAGGAAAGTGATGTGAGATGGTGGACCAAATGAGTATGGACTGACATAGGAAATGGAAACTGGTAATACTATAGATGGATGGTTTGAAGTGAAACTTCCCTTGAACATTATGAAACACGACAAATACTTAGAAGCGTTGAATCAATGAGTACCAAAAACATAATGTGATGGAAATAAGACCACTCTTCAACTGGAATGAAAAATTAAAGTGACACATGGAATCAATATGACTCAGAGATAAGAAGATTACCCAACTGTAAGACAAGACAAAAACATGTGCCATGTTCAAGGGAAACAATAGATTCCATAAAGGATTCCAAACAATTGACCCACTTCCTTCAATTTCCCCCCCGCCATGATTGGTGAGTACCTCTTTCTTTTTTAACGAGCTCAAGGAGGATAATTGATGCTCGTTATAGCTCATCCTTTGGATGAGTCCATCGTCACATGTTTAACTAACCTGGAGAAGGAGGGTTTCGGTCTTGTATGAGTCCTGGATATTGGACTCACATAGGTCCTTCAATGCATAATTTAACGAGCCCAAATAAGGTAAAATCGGTGATTTTTCATGTTTAAAGAGTCTAAAAAGAACTTAAAGATGACTCCATGGATGACTTTTTCGTAAATTTAGTCTCCCAAGCCCGAAAAATGTGTAAAAAATTACAAGGGAGAACTCTTCTAATCATTTTTCGTAATTAGTCTCGCGAGGTCGAAAAACAGATAAACTAGAACTTGAACACCCTTTCAAACCTTTTAAGAAGTGTGAAAGGAAAAAATCTCACTCGACAATATTTTCATGTTTAGGGAGTCTGAAAAGATATTAAAGGAGGCTCCAAAGAGTTCATTTTTCATATAGCATTTACGAGTCTGAAAAAGAGATAAAAGTGTACTCGATAACATATTCTCATGTATGAACGAGCACAAGAAAGAACAAATATTAAGCTCGGTAACATATTCTCATGTATTAACGAGCACGAGAAAGAACAAATACTAAGCTCATTCTATAAAAAACTACTACGTTACGATGGTGATCCGGATTTTATGAGAAGAACAAAATGAATACAGATTATTAACAGATTCTTAACACAAAATAGCAGATATACAATAAAACTGGTGTTCTATTCAATAATGAAATAAGTTGAAACTGTAAAATGCAGCGGAAACAAGCTTGTTGGAATGGTGGCGGCTTATCTCTTAGAAGAGATGTGACGGCTGCACTCATTCGCAAGAAGATGATTACAATGAGGCTCTGAAGGACTTTTACAATAAATAGGAATGCCAAAAACCCTATACATCCAAAAACCTAACCCTAGGAGATGAAGCGCCAAAAGTCATGTGGGCCCCATTTGGGTAAGTTAGTACATTAACTTCCCGGGGTCATAACTTTTGCATATGATCTCCGTTTTAGGCGTATGATAGCCTGTTTGAAAGATATCGTCAAGGAGATTCATTTTGGGGGCTCAATCATGCCTTCGGATATATTTTAGAATCTTGATCTCGAAAAACCTTCATTTAGGCCCTCAAAATGACCCCGGAAGTGAAAACTGCTAAAAATAGTAAATTGTCAAAATTGCCAAAAAAATGTTTTGAGCCAGTTGGAAAAGGTGGGTGGCCACTGATATCCATATGGATCAATACTCCCTACTTAGGAATAAATGTTCTCCATTGTGTTGAGTTCCCCCATCAGATGAGGAATTTTCTGTTGAATTTGGCCCCGAGTGAGCCACTTGCCTTGGTGCAGGAGTTGCACTGCTTTGACGACTTGATAAAGTTGGATCATCTGTTTTCGAGTTCCCTTGATCTGTGTGTCCACAATATGATCATTGGATTCCTGTTGGATGTATTCAGGGTTGAGATCTATTGGTGTGATCTATTCTGCTACGTCTAAGGTGTCCAATAATGGTGGGAAATAAGGGTGAAGGAGATCCACGTTGAATACTGGGTGTAGGCCAAGGAAAGGAGGAATGTTGAGCTCAAAAGAATTATCCCCCACGGCCTTGGTGATGGTGTATGGCCCATAACGGAGTGGGAGAAGCTTCTGATGGGGTCTTGTAAGACGTTCTTTCCGCAAGTGCAACCAAACTTTGTCTCCCACCTGAAACTTATGTGGCACCCGATGTTGATCATGGCGTTGTTTGTACTTGTCATTGGACTTATGTAGGATATCTTGAACCTATTGGCCAATGTGTTGGATCCACTCAATGAACCGGGTGGATTTTTTAGCTTCAGTTGGAACAGGAGATGAGTCGGTCGAGGTTACTGGAAGGGGAAGTGCAACATCTATGGGACCCAATGGTTGGAATCCCAACCCCACCTGAAAGGGGTTGTGGTCGGTTGAGCTATGCAAGGCTCGGTTGTAGCTATGCTGGACATAGGGAAGGCTCTTATCCCATGTGGGAGGGTTCTTTTAATTATACATGTGAAGGATATGCACGACCATTCGATTTATGACCTTGGTTTGGCCATCTGTCTAGGGGTGGAAGGTCGTGGATTTGGTTAGCTTGGTGTCCAGCAGTGACCAAAGGCTCGACCAGAATGTGCTAAGAAATCAAATGTCCCTATCTGAGACAATGGTTTGTGGG
>SNQJ01S0087755.1:32021-44614 GCA_010110895.2 Picea sitchensis
CCACAAAAACACAGTCATTTCCCCGCTTGGTGGACAGGAGGCCCAACATGTAGTCCATTGAGATGGATTCCTATGGTCTATTAGGAGTAGGAAGAGGGGTGTACATTCCTTGTTTCTTATTGGTTGGTTTGGCAATAGTGCAGGCAGTGCAAGACCTGGTATACTTGTTGACCTCCTATAGGAGTTTCGACCAATAGAAATGTTTCTGTAGCATCGCCACTGTCTTTTCGATGCCGAAGTGTACTGCCACCCGAATGTAGTGGGCTTCCCAAATCAGCTTCGCTTGCTCGCTTGATGGAACACAGATATGGCCCAGATGACACAACAACCCATTCTGAAGATAGAAATTAACGACAACTATGTTTGCACCCAACATTTCGTAGGTGGTGGCGAAGTCTGGGTCGGTCTCATAGAGTTGGGGCCATCCATAGGTCTCATGGCCACAAGAGTTTATCACTGTGGTGAGCGTCGCAACTGGTGGTCTACTGAGGCAATCAGCGACGTGATTGGTGCTTCATGTTTTATACTTGATGTTGAGGTGGAATTGCTACAAGTATGTGGACCACTTTTGATGGCAGTCATTCTACAATTTTCCTTATGTTTGCATAAACTACAGTGGCTTATGATCAGTGTGGATGATTGTATCATTCACAATAATGTAATGTCTCCACTAGCGGCAGGCTTACACAATGGAGTACACTTCTTTGTCGTAAGTAGGGTACTTATGAATAACATCAGATAATGTCTCACTATGATAGGCCACGGGGTGGTCATTCTGAGTGAGAACGACACCCACAACATAGTCTGAAGCATTTGTCTCGATATCAAAGGGATGATGCAGGTCTTGTAGTGAAAGTATTGGGGATGAGAAAAATAACTGCTTCAAATCATCGAACGCTTGTTGTTGGGACCGGCCCCATGCAAATTTTTCCTTACCACCACCCTTGGTGATTTGGCTGAGGACCCAGGCAATATGGGAGAATCCCAACACAAACCTGTGGTAAAAATTGGCAAGGCCCAAGAAGCTCTGAAGCCTAGTGAGTGTGGTTGGGGTTGGCCAGTCACGGATGACTTGGATCTTGGCTGGATCCACATGTACACCATGTTGATCAATGATGTAGCCCAGGTAATGGACCATGTCCATGCCGAAGAAGAAGTTTTCCAAGTTGGTGTATAGCTTGTGTTGTCGCAGGGTGTGCATAACCTGTTGAATATGTTGCAAGTGTTCGGCCCAAGTCTTGTTGTAAATGAGAATGTCATCCAGAAACACCACTACAAAATTATTTGTGAATGGTCACAAGATATTGTCCATCATCCTCATGAAAGTGGCCGAAGCATTTGTCAAACCAAAGGGCATGACCAACCATTCAAAAAGGCCTTCCTTTGACTTGAAGGTGGTCTTCCATACATCTGTTTGTTCTATCGAGACCTGATGGTAGCCAAACTTCAGATCATTCTTACTGAAGTATTTAGCCCCCATGAGTTGATCAAGGAAGTCGTCGATTTAGGGAATCGGGTACCAGTTTCTGACTATGATTTTATTCAGAGCCCAGTAATCAATGCAGAGTCGCCAGGTTCCATCTTTCTTCTGTACCAGCACGATTGGGCTTCTACAAGGTGATGAGTTGGGATAGATGCGCCCCTTGTGGAGTAGTTCTTGGATTTGTTGCTTTATCTCCTCATTCTCTAACAGAGAGAGAAGATAGACTAGCCCATTGGGTAGTGGTGCACTAGGGGTCAAATCGATGGGGTGCTTGAACTGGCAGTGCAGAGGTACCCCGGTAGGTGAGGATAAGATATCTGAGTATTACTCCACGACCTTATCAACTTGCTTCAACTGTGTGGAGAGGTCGGCCGCAGAGACCCTGGATGTGGCTGTGATCTTTCTCTTATTCTGAGAGCGAATCACGAAGAAGACAAACTTCCCCATCTGAGAGATGACATTCCTGCATTGCTTAGTAGAGATCAAGGAAATAGCACTAAGTGGGACTGCCTCAGGTATCCTGTACAACTTCCTGTTCAAAGTAATAATAACACTACGAGTCCTAGACTCATATAAAACATGACGTTTCCATAAATAAGGTTGGCCCAAAATAACATCACAAACTTCGAGAGGAGAAACGTCACACAATACCTCGTCTTTGAAGGGCTCGATGCCATATGACAGTCGACATTATTGGCTGACGCGGAGATTGCTTCCTTGGCGAATCCATCCAATGGTGCAAGGTTGTGGGTGAGGTGTTGTGGACAGGGCCAGCTACTTGATGACCTCTGCAAAGATGAGGTTCTTCTAGATACCGCTATCAATGATGAAGAGCAACAGGGCTCCTTTTACCCACATTTGCGAATGGAAGAGGCGCTCTCCTTCTTCTGTCTCATCTGATTCACCAGGCTAGAGCTTGGTGGTAGAAACGGTGGCACTGGGTTCCGTGTCAATGATCCATCTTGCCCTTTATGGTTCTGGCTCTGAGTCAAAATCTACATCTGATTCAGAGGCTTTCACTTCGGCCACCAGCGACTGCTTTGAGTGACAATCAACAGTGTTATGCCAAGGGCTCTTATGGAAGTCGCACCACTTCCCAGTATCTTTATTTGTCTTTCCAGTGTCCTTCTTTGCTTGCGGCTTGGACCGGTTGTCTTGATACTATCCATATTTGCTTTGTCCTTTGTTCTATGGGTTGGGGTCACCCTTTCCTGGCTTTTTTTTTAGGGGTTCCTAGGCCCAAATTTCCACGTCTTTTGTTTTAGCTTTTGCTCGATTTTGACAGCATATCGATAGGCCACACCCAAGGATGAGATGTCTAGAAATTCCATTTCGGTCTGGATGTATCTATGCAGAGCACTGTGATACTTGAGAACCAGATATCGCTCTAAATATTTGATACCCATCTTGGTGTGCAAGGTATGGAAGATATTTGTGAAATTTGGCACTGCTTGGTCTCTTTCTTGCCGTAGTGTGGTCCATTTGGTATATAAGTCGTCATAACTTCCGACAGGGTAGTATTGTTCCTTAATATAATTCCCGAAGGAACCCCAAGTGGTTGTGACTGTAAATAATGAGGGTTCCTCTGTTTCCTTTTGCTCACAAAATGTTTCCCAACAATCTTTGACATGGGGGGCAGCTTTGAGGAGTGCAAAAGTAATATTTTCTCTATTCAAGAAGTTATGGACAGAAAAATACCCTTCTAGTAGATTCAACCACTTGTATACAACATCTGCATTTATCTGACCTTCAAATATAGGAATATCGAAGTTTATTTGTACCTTGAAGGGGGTGGCGCCTCCACTCGAAGAATATGCGTCACCTGTTAGTAGTCGCCGAAGGATTTGCGCGAAACTATCCATCATCTAGTTCCTTTGTTGCATGAGGGATTCCTCAATCAACAATTTGAAAGGATCTCATGTCTCGTCATCTTTCTTTTCTCCTACCATGAGAGGTCGCTTGGGCGTGTGAGATATTTTTTCCTCAAGAGAAACAAGCTCAAGACCCAACTCTTTGTACTCTGACCTCGTTGGGGACATGCATTAAGACGATAAGGAGAAGACCCCTCTGATACCACTGATATGGATTTTATGAGAAGAACTAAATGAATACAGATTCTTAACACAAAATAATAGAGATACAGTAAAACTGGTGTTCTATTCAATAATGAAATAAGTTGAAACTGTAAAATTCAGCGGAAACAAGCTTGTTGGAATGGTGGCGACTTATCTCTAAGAAGAGATGTGACAGTTGTGCTCATTCTCAAGAAGATGACTACAATGAGGCTTTCAAGGCCTTTTACAATAAACAAGAATTCCAAAAACCCTAGACATCCAAAAACCTAACCCTAGGAGATGAAGCGCCAAAAGTCATGTGGGCCTCGTTTGGGTAAGGTAGTACATTAACTTCTCGGGGTTGTAACTTTTGCATATGATCTTCGTTTTAGCTGTATGATAGCTCGTTCGAAAGGTGTCATCGAGGATATTCATTTTGGGGGCTCAATCATGCCTTTGTCCATCATTGAGAAGCTCGATCCCAAAAAACCTTCATTTAGGTCCTCAAAATGGCCCCGGAAGTGAAAACTGCTAAAAATAGTAAATTGCCAAAATTGGCTGAAAACTATTTTGAGACAGTTGGAAAAGGTGGGTGGCCATTGATATCCATATGGATCAGATGGGAACAACCCCCAAGCGATGATCACTCCTAGCAATGTGTCTCTTTATTTTCTCCCTAAAAATATTGGAAACCCAAATTTAGTGGATCTAGTGAGTGATATTCTCCATGGTGGTTAAGCCTTCAAATCCTATATAATGAGGGCATCCCAAGGTGGGGGGGGGTTATGTTTCAAACCTTTGATCATGGGAGAAAGAATCCATTGCAGTATCATTCATTTATCTATTATGTTCATGATAGTGTCTATGCTTAAGTTAATCGGGTATAGATAGACCTGGTTTTTATCTAACGAAATCTAGTATATGTAGAAATGTTTTCCTTTGTCTTTTAGGTCTATTTGATCATTGAAGGAATTAGAGCATTGAGGGAAAATGACGGAGCAACAAGGACAAACTTCAAGAAACATGTGCTTCTTTCTCCTTCTTTTTATAGGTTAATGAGCGAGATCTATAAGGAAAGTAGAAACCATTTGTTTACTTTTGTCTTTGGAACAAAGAAGGGGTCTTGGTCCAAAGGGGAGCTTAACCTGTCCACGGGATAAGATTGCTCATAAAATAAAAATGGTGACCTCACTAGGGAATATATCTCACTAGATCCACAAAATTGGGATCTCCAAGATTTTTAGGGAGAAGATATCTCTCAAGGGTTTTAGAGAGAAAATATCTCTCAATGATTTTAAGGAGGAAATATCTCTCAAGATCCATCAAATTGGGATATTGGTTTGAGAAAATATATCAACCATCCATGAGATTCTAAACTTCTCCTTGAGATTAGGAAACTAAATGTGAGGTGGATTATCGCACTAAATTAATTTCCCTTTTATGAATAATAATGAATAATTCATGTGCACATAGTATTTTGACCTTCATATGATATATTTCTCCTCCATAGTGACTAGGGATTGTGACAAATGTTCTTTCATGGTGTCAAGGTGTTGTGACACTTATTAAAGTGCATGCGACATTTAGTAAGGTGCATACGACACTTTGCGACACTTTTTACACTTAGGTGTAAATAGGTGTGACACTTAAGTGTGACATTTTGGTGTGTAACAAAGATCCACAATTTTAGGATCTAATAAAAACTCGAAGGAAAAAATGAGAAATAATCTCAAACCAACCTATGAGACTCTTAACCTCCCCTTGAAACTAGGAAACTAATTTTGAGGTGTATTCTCACACTTAATTTAATTTCTTTTATACAAATTAGATGAAAAATACATGATAACATTATGCTCCAAAGTACTAATAATTTATAATTAATCATTTCTCCTTTTACCAAAACTTTAATGAGATTTATCCTTGGCATGTAAAGTGTAATACACCTTGTCCATAATGTTGTAGAAAGTTGTTTGAGAATTCTTTATTGGAAGTGGAGATCCTCTTGGATCAACTCCCAGGTGTAAGGTATATTTTGGCAATTGTTGATGATTTCTCTCATTTCACATGGGTATACTTTCTGAAGAATAATAACATTGTCTTTGAAAAGTTCAATAAATTTAGAGCCTTTGCTAAAATTCAATGTGGTTGACCCATCAAGTGCCTAAGATCATATAATGGTGGTGAGTATGTAAATCGACCTTTTGAAGAATACCTGGTTCAATCTGGTATTTATTGGAAGCGGTCAATTTCTTACACACATCAACAAAATGGTGTCTCAAAATGCAGTAATTTAACATTAGTTTAAATGGCTATATGTATTTTGCAAGCTAAATATATGTCTCCTCACTTTTGGGCTAAAGCGATGTATTGTGCAAACTATCTTCTCAATCACATATCAACTCAATATATTCCTTCCATGACTCCAGTCGAACGATGGTGTGGAAAGAAGCGTTAAATAAACCACCTCCTTGTGTTTAGATGTGTTGTCTAGGATCATATTTTTGATGATTGTAGAAATAAGTTGGATGCAAAGAGTCATGCTTGCATCATGATGGGCTACTATGAAGAATCAAAATCCTATCAATTGTTCAATCCTACCAAATGAAAAAAATTATCAGACGAAATGTATGGTTTGATTAGAAGTCTTATTTTTGTAAGTTGTTGAATGCCTTATCTAGATTTTTGCAGGATGACCCCTTTGATGTTGTCTCCGACATTGGTTCTGTTGTTCCATATTTCAGTCATTCGACTACACAGTCGAACTTTGTCACTATTTCAACTCGACCGTCAACCTCCATGTCAACTAGTCCTTCGTCCTCTATTTCGACTTGTCCAATGAATGAAAACCATATGACCTTGATCTACCTTCTATAGTGAACACCATTTCACATGTTTCATGTCTACCCAGATGGGCTTCCAAGACAATTGAATTTGTTGGATTTGATGTTGGTGATATTTCCTCTGGAAAACAAACTTGAAGTCAAAATCAACATGCCAACATTTCCTTTATGACTCGTGTACTTGAAACTTATGACCTCGTTGCTTACTCATATGCTCAAGGACAACCAAAATGGGAACAATCTATACAGAAATAAATTTATTCTTTATCGAAGAATCACACTTGGGACTTGGCTCCCTAACTGCATGGAAAGAACATTTTGAAGTATCGATGGGTCTATATGACCAAATTTACCTCTGAAGGTGTTGTTGAACACCATAGAGAATGGATTGTTGTGAACGGATATTATCAACAAGAAGATATTGACTACACTGAGACCTTTTCTCTTGTCAAAAAGATGAACTCTATTCAACTCATTCTTTCCCTTGCTACTCGTTTTGGATGGAAAATCCATCAGATGGATATGAAGAGTGCCTTTCTTCATGGAGTTCTATATGAATAAATTTTCATGGAACGACCACATGGTTTTGTGACAGATTCTAACCTACTTTGTTGACTCAAGAAGTCTCTCTACGGTTTTGAAGAAGGTTCCCCAAGCTTGGTATGCTAAGATCGATATTTTCTTTCTTTGACTCAGTTTCAAACGTTTTGAATATGATTACATATTGTATGTACTCCATACAAATGGAGACACTTTGATTGTTGTTGTATATATCGATGATAGCCTCATTATTGGCAATAATATTGATCTCATTCTTAGATTGAAGAAAGAACTTGTTGACTCCTTTGACATGACAGATCTTGGTACTCTGCATTATTTTTTGGGTCTTCAAGTATTACCCCTATGTGATGGATTTTTCATTTCTCAGTCTAAATATGTGATGGATATGTTGACATGTTTTAATATGGTTGATTGTAAGCCATGTTCTTCTCCCTTTCAATCTGGAGTAAATCTTACCAAAACTTGTCAAAAACTCATAGTCGATGTTACACTTTATTGACAACTAGTCAATAGTCTTATCTATCTTACTCATAGTTGACCTAACATTTCCTTTGATGTTAATGTGTTTTCTCAATTTATGCAAGAACCCAAAGAAAGCCACTGGAAAGAAGTCAAATGAATTTTTCGTTATCTTAAAGGTACCACTCATTTTGGTATCAAGTATTGTTGAATTTCATATTTGTTGGTCAGCTTCACTAACTCCTACTGAGCTAGACAAAATGATGATTGTAATTCCACTTCTAGATATGTGTTTACCTTTAGCAATAGACCGTTGGTTTGGTTTTTCAAGAAACAAAAGGTAGTCTCTTTGTCGACTATGGAAGTAGAATATCGTGGCATGTTCAAGTAGGTACTGAAGTATTATGGATCTGCAAACTTCTGGGAGAACTTGGCCTTCATGTTTAGACCTCAACTACAATATATTGTGATAATCAAAGTGCTATACAGGCTTTTAACAATCATGTTTCCCATAGTAAGATGAAGCATGTTGAGCTCCATGCTCATTGTTAGAGACATTTGGTTCATGAGAAAATTTTATCATTTGAATATTACAGAACATATGATCAGGTTGTTGATATATTTACCAAACCCTTAGTTGAAGATATATTTATCTAAGTTATTTATGATGCTTGGGCTTCAGGAAGATTCAATTATGGGGGGTTGTCATGATGATGTAATTTCACCTATTGAATCTCCAAAGATGTGTATTGATGGGGATGGTGTTGGAACATCAATCATTGATGTTTCATCACACTCTTCCTAGATTCAATTGGCCAAGTGGTTGATCTACATATGGATACAGTTGGTTGGGTGATTGAACAAGAATCTACATCGGTCAATTGAGTATTCACATGCCTGTTAGTAGGAAAATCAAATAATATTCGAAGATAGTCGAGTGGTGGATTGACTAGCCCAATAATCAACTACGATTTGGACGCATGGACGGTTTGGTTAAGAATCCTTGCCAACTTGATTCAACAACGCAGATTCGACGGAGTCAACTGTAACAACCGACGGTTATGGTTGGAAAGGATCTTCCCAATTGTATGGAAGTTGGTTAGATATTGAGGATATAAATAGTAGACCCCATGGGTCATTATAATTAAGCAACAGAACACATAGATCATGTGGATCAAGATGTGAAATATGCAATGTGATGTTATGATCACATTGTTCTCTGCTTAAATGTTGTAACAGTGTCTTTAGACACCACCTTTGTCTTCAAAACATTACTCCCTCTTTGATTATCTGCATAATAGTCTATCTGTTTCATTATAAGTTCCACCCCTTTCCCAAACATTGATCTATGATTTAACTTGTGTAGATTGGTGAAAATTTATCAACAACTTAGATCCATATTAGCTATAGATTTATAAGTGAAAGGGTCAAATCCCTAGAAGTGAAAACATTTCCTCAAGTTTAACACTTTAAAATAACTTTGAAGTTGGAGTGATTTGATCCCTCTCATCATAAGTTTGGATCTAAGATAGATTTAGACTAATTGTATTGAATTGATTTATTTATTGTATTGTTTGATATTATTATTTATGTACAATTTTATTATTTTTATTACAATTTTTTATTTAAAAATAAATAAAATTATTGTATTGAATTGATTTATGTCAATACGTCATATTACTTGTAAGAATGGATGATGTACAACATAAACAACTAATCAATAAAATATTCTCAAACATTTCTTCAATCTAGTAAACAATAACTTGTAATTATGAACCATACTTCTTCAATTTCTTAACAAGTTGTTCAAATTTTACTAAAATGTTTTTAATATTATTGTTAAGATCAAACTATGAATGTCTCTATATTTCACTTTCTAGATTATTTTTGAAATTTATTTCACGAGGAAGGAATTTTGAACTTTAATCATATAAATCTTATTATAAGTGGAAATTTCCAACATTAATTGGTGGATTTCATTCATCATCAAGTGTGATTTCTATCAAACTCAAAACAATTCCCAAATTTGATAGGAATTAACACGAAGTATACAAATTGATATACTCAAAAATTCCACCCAAATACTCAATATTTATAACAAGATTTATGGGATAATACTCGTGGGAATTCTCCTATCGGGAGGGTATGTTACTATTCCTTAAATATTCCCACAACCCGCAATCCGCAAGACTTGTCGGACTATCCTCTTGGGTTTTTCATTATCGGGTTGGTGAATAAAATTATGACATTCTCCCATGGCCCGCGACCAACACTTTCTCTCTTTTATGCAAGATATACTATTGGGTATTGATCCATCCCCCACAAGTCCATATTCTCATAAGTTTGAGTCTCTTGTAGAAATTTTCTTGCAATCTTACTCTTCTGCAAATCTTTTTGTCAGCTAGTCTATTATCCGTGAAACATTGTTTGCACCTTTCCTACCTGTATCAGAAATGGAAAATAGTGCATTAATGGTTTAACTATGAGACAACTGAGCATCAAAGCTATACTTGATTGATTGAGCTATAGGTAGTTATTCTCAGGGCATATGGTTTAATATGTATTAATGCAATTCATGACTTAAATTATTTTGAGATTGTCTGCTTAAAATATTGGCATACTAGAGAGAAATTAAGCTATCTTTGAACTGTATTTTTTGTGCATTTTTTACAAGTTGTTAAACCCTCACTCCACTGTAAATTCTATAGGTTCCAGGAATGATTATGCAATAATAAATGGATCTGAATTTCATTTTTTTATGGGCTATGGGCTTGTAAATATGAACTAAAATGGTTGTGTCATGGCATGAAACCATTGATATCTAATCTCAAAATAGCCACCCCTATGAAGCCTTGGAATTCTTCATTAAAATGCAAGTCCAAGGCATAAATTTCAACTCAACCACCATGTTTAGTGTTCTATTTGTGCTACTAATCTATTCTATCTAGAACAAGGTAAGTGGATTCATGATTATGCTATAGGAAATAGATTTAAATCTAATGTTTTTGTGGGTGATAAGCTCTTAAATTTTCACTAAAAGGTTGTGTCATGCAATACAAGCATTTATTATTTATTCTTGAATGGTCCTCCCCATGAAGCATTTGATTATTTAATAAAATAAAATTGCAGGGTGTATAGCCCAACTCAATCACCATGTTTAGTGTTCTACATGTCTTGATTTATTGTTTCTATAGGAAGGTAATCAAAGCCACATATATTGTTAATCCCTAGGCTTTGATTCATTATATTTCTATTGTTATATTAGTGTTGTCCATTGGTCAACTAAACCCTTTAATTATAATTGTACCCTTTGTCTCCTATATATACCAAGTAGACCTAGTTGTAGAGAAACTCTCATCTTATGCATTTGTTATATTCTAAAAGGAGGTTGACCCGTCAAAGACACTTCTCATCCATTATTATATCAATTTTTCAAGGTGTGGAGTTACTTATCTTTATATTTTTGTGCTATCTAGGAGTTTCATAACATTTGATATCAGAGATATGATCCTTGGGTAATTTGGCTCCTTCAAATGCACTATCTTGGTCTTTTCTCTATAACGTTTTTTGGATAGTTTTAGAAATTTAAATTATTGGGAACCAAAGGATACATAGGGAAATACATATGGTAATAATTTCAAGTTTTGGTTCACTATTATTTCAAAGATATAGGCTATGGAAATTAGGGTTTTTGACTAGTCTTGAAATTAGTCTCTAACGCATTATCTTAGTATTTTTTGTATAATTTTTTTGGGGGATGTTTCAAATAGATAAATTTTTGAGAGACTAAGCAGACATATCTCAATAACTGTGGTAAAAATTTAAAGTTCTATTTCACTATACTTTCAAAAATACAGGCTATGGAAATTAGGGTTTTTGACTAGTCGTGAATCTAGTCTCAAATAGGTTTTCTTGGTAAAGAAGTCATATCTAAAGATAGATAAGTCCAAATTGAGTGATGCTAATTCAATTGGAAATATGATATATTATAGTTTTTTAGTTCCAAATTTAATAAGTATATTTGAATATTAGACATGTGGAAGGTTGTACAAGTTCACTGTCTTGAAAGAGACAAAAAGAGAAGTTTTGAGAAAGTTACCATAACTTTCTATTGGCACATTGGAATTAGGTCAAGTCTATGCAATTGCAAAGAAGACATATTACGGTACTACAAATCAAAATTTTAGATTCAAAGGGGTCAAAATTTCATAGATACTTTAGTATAAAGGTATGCCAACAAGACAATCAACAAATAAGGGTTTTAAAAGGTATGCTAACTTGAAATTAACATAACTTTAGATTGGAATATCTATTTTTGGTGACTCAAAAATTGTGATAAGGAGAAAAAACAGGAATATCGTTTTCTCATATGGAAAATATTTCTAAAAAAAATTCTATTATTTCTAAACCTCCAAATAATGCATGCATGATGCCTAAAAAAAAGTGAATGCTTAGGGTACCATGTATCCCTATTGAGGAACCAATTTAATGAAATGTATGATAGTATGTTGAAAAATGTTGATTTAGCACATTTGTGAGAATTACTTAAAAGGCATATTGAATATAAAATGGATCAACATGTAAGGTACAAAATGTAATATAATATGTAGAAATAGGAATATTCAATAGATATCAATGGAACAACAAAATATTGAGAAGAGCAATACCAAAAATAATACCTTTATTCAAAGAAAGCAATGTTCACTTGCCTCTTCGAGGGGGTGAAATATAGCATAGTGTATCTCTATTATAATAATTCTCAAGAAAATATTTATCATTCATCCCACTCTTATTTATACAAATTCTATCTTCTAAAGAACATTCTAGAGGAAGATATTTCTAGAAGCGGAAGCTTTTATTAGGTCTTCTTACATTGACTTGTTCACATTTATTAAATATGCCTTATTAACTAATGTCAACCTTTATTACATGGAAAATATATTATTCTATCTATGTGAGGAGTTAGGGAGGTTAGGTCCCTAACATTCCCTCCCCCTTGAAAAGAGCCTTGCCCTCAAGGATTAAGAAGAGGAAAATTTTGCAGAATGGTAGTTGTCGAGCTACAGATATACCATGTAAATCAACATTTAATTGTCAACCCGGGAAGGTAGACTTAGAGGAACCAGCACAGGAAATGCAGGGCTGAAGAGGGGGTTTAAAGGATGCCAAGCTACTCTCTGAACTGCTAAAAGAAAC